>OY101449.1:115986096-116178596 GCA_956483635.1 Panzeria rudis | reverse complement strand
TGGTACTCTTGGTCCCCTATGGTCGCAATTTTTTCAGAGTAGTAAAAATTACTGTACTTTAAAAACATATTTTTGATTTGTAGAAAATCTGCTGTACAATGAGGATATATTTGATCTAGTTAAGTAATCTTGACTCGGGAACATATTGTACCGCTCCCATTTATAGCTCCCAGTTATAGCACAATAACGTTGAGGATAATGAAGACGTTTAACTGTATTAATAAAACTACAGCATACAGTAGACTTAAGTAAAACTTTTATATAAAAAGAACTCAGTTTTTTAGTGATTTCCATAGAAATTTTTGGGGTCAAGTCGACCGTCGGGATTATGGAAACTACACCGAAGAACTTAAAAAAAAACTTAAACGTAATATCGCTATTTTGAGCTCCAACTTTGAATATCACTTTTTTTATCATTTTAGCACATTGAAAAATTAAAAATGGTTTTTTGACCACCCTAATGTATGACGTATTTCATGAAATTTACTACCTAGACAAAAAATCTTTAACAACTTTAACAACATATTAAAATTTTTATACAAATAAATTTTTTCTATGAAAATTTATATTAAATTGCTGTTTATATAACTCAAACAGTCAAATACTCGTCTAGAAAATTTATACAGAAAGTATTAAAGCAATTGAATGCTTTTCATAGAAATTTTCCTGAAATATTTATTAATAGAGATATTTTATAAACATTCTAGTGATGACTAATTACTTGTGAAACATAAAATTATTATTAGAAATTTTGCCAGCAGATTTTTAAGAACGCATTTTGGTAATTGTATTATATGATTAGAATTTTCTTTAACATTCTCAACATTCTTAAAAGAATCTTGAAAATATATTTGTTTATGATTGTGTAGAAGTTAAAATTAATAAAAAAAACTCTTTTTTTACCTGAAATTTTGGAAATAGCTTTCTTTATATAAACATATGTACATAGATGCATAAAAAAATTTAAAATCAACATGTCGCAATATTGATTTGGAAATCGTATTAAACTTATAGGCAATAATTTGTTGTTTAAGTGTGTTAGTATTTATTTGCTTTGTTCATTGCTACAATTCGCTGCTGTGCTCAGTTGTGTGACTTGTTGTTGTTGTTTTGTTGTTATTTATTTTGATGTTTGTGTTGTGTAAATGTAAATAGCCGAAAAACTTCGCATAACTAGCGAAAATTTCCTACTGCTGCTGCTTTAAAATTACCATTGTTTCATAATAATTTTAAACGAAAAATTATTAATCTAACTTTAAATCCCTTTGATTTAATATCTTTCACTGTTAAACTAAAAATTGTTAGCAACGTTATATATCTTGTAAAATCAACAAATTGAATATGAGAATTAAATCTCTTTTAAGCTGATATTAAATTGCAATTTCCAAGTGTTGTCATTGATTTATTTTTCTTCATTCCCGATTTCTGATTTTTTGTTCTACTCAAGACAAACGTTTTTGGTTTGATTTTATACTTAAGTATATATGAACATGTAAACATGTGCAAAGCTCAAGTCAGTAGCTAATTGTTTATTAATATTCAAAGTTATTTAATTAGTTTGGCTTAAGTTCATTTTTAATTTAATCTTTCGATCAAATTATTTCTTATTTAAGAAAGAAATTCTAAAGCGATGTAAATATTGAACATTCAAAGAAAAATTTGGACGTACGGAGGGTTGAACTGACAGCTGTTTCGAAACTGCCAAGTCTACTCGTCAGAGTCCTTTACCTACACTACCACTGACAGTGGCAACAACACTGTAGCGAAAATCCTACTAATTTTACTAAGCTCAATTAACAGACTGTCGCCATCTTGTGGCGAGTCGCATAATAATATTATTATTTCGAACGTATTTGCTTCTGAATCCAAATTGATTATTAGGCTAAAGTTCGTACCTGGCAACACCGGGAAAGTGCAGTTTAATATCAGCTTAAAAGTGATTTAATTCTCGTATTCAATTTTCACGAAAAAGTTTTATATATAAGAATTGAAGTCATATTCAACAGAGCCACCTGACTAGTGTTGATAAGCAAAATACACGTGAGCACTAACGATGGAAGTGTAGCGGCTTCCGAAAGAGTCCCTACTAATTTTTTCCTTGTTCCTTGGAATATTAATCATGCTCAATTCTCTCTGAATTAAAACGTTACGAACCTTAGCCTAATAATCAATTTGGATTCACAAGTAAATACGTTCGAAATATTAATATTAAAGTACAAAATAATAAATAAATAAATAAGTATAAAATTATTAATAAAATAGCTATATTAAATTCATGTTATTTCAACTCGATATAACTTTAATTCAACACGATTCTTCGTATTGTTTCAATATCAAATTCAAGTTGCTTACACTTGAAATAACTTTGATTTAACAAGATTCTTCGTGTTGTTTCCATATCAAATTCATGTTGTTTTGACTTGAAACAACTTTGATTCAACGTGATTCTTCGTATTATTTATTTGTTCTAACTGAAGTGGAATATTAAATCAACATGAAATATAATTTGGTATTGTTGATTAAATAATCTTCAGCTAATAAGGCCTAACGCAGTTTATGTCAATAAAAAACTTTTTATTACATATTTACCCAACGTTTCGTCAATTTTTTGTTGACTTTTTCAAGGGTTTCGTCTATTTAAAAATAAAAACTTAATATTATTACAAATAATCACACCAAAAATTATGGTTAACTTACAAAATGATATTATAAAATCAATTTACATTTAAATATTAGTGTTTCTAAAAAAATTTTTACTTATTTTAGAAACACTAATATTTAAATGTAAATTGATTTTATAATATCATTTTGTAAGTTAACCATAATTTTTGGTGTGATTATTTGTAATAATATTAAGTTTTTATTTTTAAATAGACGAAACCCTTGAAAAAGTCAACAAAAAATTGACGAAACGTTGGGTAAATATGTAATAAAAAGTTTTTTATTTACATAAACTGCGTTAGGCCTTATTAGCTGAAGATTATTTAATCAACAATACCAAATTACAAAATTGGCCAAATAATATAAACAACATGAAATATAATTATTTCAAAAAGAAAAATGTTCTTTGAAGGTTATTGTAAAATCATGTTGAAAGTGCCGATGAAGCAAAATAAAATTAACTCTGTTTTGGACAATTTTAATATGAAATTTGTTTGTGTGTAACTCATTGACAAAAACTACCATAAGTACACAAGAGTAACACACATAATCGCCTGGTGTCTTACTGCTAAGCCAAATCAGTCGAACCGTTTGGTCGTGCAACCTCTTTAATTTTTCATTTAACGATTTATCTCAAGAGCTTTGAACTTTTTTTTTATTAATGAGAGCTGACTAATAAATCCTGGTCAACGAAACAGTGTGCTCTGCTCCTCTGTGTAATTATTCATTTATTTTTTCAAAAATATTTTTCTTCTTATTGTTTCTTGTTTTAAAATGTAAGAAAATTTTCAGTTTTATCTACAAAATTTCAAAATTATTATCTATTCAGTTTAGAAATTGTTTTAGATGATGTTGTAATAAAATTATTAATTTCTTAGCTGTTGACTGAGTTATTTGCTAAAGTTTTCCTGGTACAGATCATATCCATCTGTGTACATGTTGTTCATTCACATAAAAATTTTTAAGTATAATTAATTTTGAATTAAAATGTTTATTAATTATAAGAAATTATTTACACACATATTTTTGACTAATAAAATTCACAAATAACTTAAACCGATGACGATATTCTTTAAAATTTTTTATTTCTTATTTCAATTCTTTTGAATTAAATTTTGGCAAATGAGATGTTGTATTAATCGAAATCTAGGTAGAATAAGATGTACATAGATGTAGTCGCAAGTTTTGAGCCCTAAACGGAAAAGAGTCGAATGATACATTTATTTTGCCAATTATTTAATTTATTTAATTTACCAATAAGAAATCACTTTATACAATGACAGAGTTTCATTAAAATAATGAAATAATTTCATTAAAATGATGAAACAGTTTCATTAAAACAATGAAATAATTTCACTGATATAACGAAATATGTTCATTAGCTTAGTGAAATTATTACATTGGAGCAATGAAACTGTTGCATATATTTAATGAAATTTTCATTTCAAATAATTTTAACGAAACTTGTTTCATTAATTCAATTTCAACGAGTTTTAATGAAATTTTTCACTGCAAATAAACACCAGAGCGCGAAGACGGGCGACTATTAGCTGGATAATAGCCGCCGATGATTTTCACAATCACTTAGCCATTAGTGCGGCTAATATCGGCTAATGGCTAAGCCGATTTTTACTATAAAAAGTGGGTATTTACTAAGGATGTAACGATACGCTGTTTTGCCGATCCGATACCGATACCGATATTTAAAAATAAATATCGCCGATACCGATTCCGATACCGATACGAATATTGAAATTGAGTTCAAGTTTAGAGTAACAAAACTCAAGTGAAATTTTTTTATTATACAAAATTACATTGTAAGACAAAATATTTAAAATTGATTTTAACCCAGTATAAAAAATTTTAAGTAATTTTTAAGGAGCTACATTTTCTTTGCTTCAAAAAAATCTATATTAAAACTATGCAGATAATTAGTAGAAAAGCAAGAAAAATTTTTTAATTCCTTTGTAATTTTAAAAAATACTCGCCATGCTTTTAAAAAAATCGATTTTTTAAAGAACATTTATCAACTAATATTCTTCTAAATACTTAATACCTTAATTATTAAAAGTCTTAAAAAATTTTATATTTATTCACTTAAATTTACATTAAAATAAAGTTTTGAGTTTAAATTCGCATAAAAAAATTGTGAAAATAGGTAATTTTTTATCCTTTTTCCTTGAGGAAAAACCATTATAGAACACCGAAAAAGAAATTTGTCCTAGCATCGCTTCCAATTCGGTGATTGGTAATCGAAAAACAGAACTTCTTGCAATGGCAAGGATATGTAAAACTAATTAGAAATTATCCAAATTTGCAACGCTTCCGGATCGCGAATTCTACATTTTCATGACTTCTTTGGAGTGTCTTTTTTTGCTGGAATAAGATTTAAAAAACAACGACTTGAATTTGAATTCATGGTAAAATTAACAAAAAATAAATATTTTTTTATAAAATAACAGCATAAAAGATTATTAATTTTTAAAATTGGTATTAATAAGATTTAAAAAATAACGAAGTGAATTTAATTCATGGTAAAACTGAACAAAAATAAATTATTTGTTAAAAAAAAGTTTGAAAAAAATTTTAAAAGTATCGTCGTATCGGTAGTAAAATATCGCCGATACCGATGTATCGGAAAATCTGAAGCATCGCCGATATATCGGTATCGGTATTCGTTACATCCCTAGTATTTACTAACAAACGCATTTAAAAATATTTAATTTAGTTTTGAAACGTATTAAGAAAACCTTTTATGCAAATTATTTCTATAAACAGGGCAGTAAACCGTCTAGCAAGGGCCGAGTATATCTGTTGTAAATATGTCTTGTATGTAAGTGAACAAGAAATACTGTGTTAGCCGACCGTTAGGCGACACATTTTGCTAGCCACCAACGCCGAAATATATCCGCCGCCGGCTATATTTGGTCTTAGCCGCCGCCGACCACCATTTTACATCGGCTTCGCCCTCTGCTAAGTACTAACACACTTAAACGATAAATTATTTCTTGTAAATTTAATGTGATTTCCAATCACAATTGCGTCATGTTGATTTTACATTCCTTTTTTTTTGTGGATTAACGGAAATTTTATATACATTTTTTTGCTGCTTTTGTAATAAATTTGGACTACCCCTTTATAAGTTACTAGCTATACCCGGCGTGCTTCACTACCCCATTGTTGTGCAGATATAGAAAAATTAATTAACTCACTTAAAAATAACCATAAAATTGGTTAGTTTTTTTTTGGCGATCTTTCTAGTTTGGGCGAATTTTTGCGTTTTAGCGATTTTTTCATTTTGGCGATTTTTCGTTTTAAATTTTTTAATTCTAGAATTTTTTAGTTTTAGATTTTTTTTAAAATTTCAAGAGTTTGCTTCTTACGGTTTCCAAGATATACGGAACTGTTTAAACTACATAGTCAAAATTACATTAACTTTTAGAACACCCTTTAATTTTTGTTGTGTTAAATATTCTACAGACTACACCAATTAACACTAACTTTGAAAATTTTGAGAGTCTATATAAAAGTGTCTGTATGTTGCATTATATTTCAACATGTTTAGTTGCTCGCTTTAGAACACCCTTTAATCTATAGCCCCTAGCTCTTACGGCTCTCGAGAAAACAGCCTGTGACAGACAGAAAGACAGACGGACAGCGTATCGAAAACAATAAGATTAATTTACACTTTTGGTGTACAAAGCCCTAAAAACAAGGCTTTCCAAAAAGTAGCTTTTTAAAAAGTAACCATTTTCAAAAGAGTACCATTTTCAAAAAGTACCCTTTCCAGAAAATATTTTTCAAAAAGTACCATTTCTTAAAACCACATTTTCAAAAAAGTAGGTTTTCGCAAAAGTACCTTTACTTTAAAATATAAACAGTTAACAAAAAAAGTACCAAAATTATATTATTACCCTTTTTCGGCCCCTAAATGTACGAATTTCAAAAAAGTACAAAATAGATATGCACTCATTTTTCTATCTTATTATGACTCTTTTGAAATTTTATGTCTACCTTATTTTGATTCGTTCTTAGAGAATATATACAAACATATGCATTCAGTATGTGTATCAATGTGCATAAAAAATAGTTATATGGAAAAAAGTACCAAAAAGGGCTACAAATTTTACCCATTATATATTCAAATTTGAAAAAATACAAAACTGTTTTTGAGGGCTTTTTAAGGAGAGAATAATGAATTTCAAGTTTAGTTTCTAACTTTATTACTTTAGGAGATAAGCTGTTAACAAAAAAAGTACCAAAATTATATTTTCACCCTTTTTCGGCCCCTAAATGTACAGATGTTAAAAAAGTTTCAGACACCTGTCCGCTCATTTTTCTATCTTATTATGATGCTTTTAGAATTGTATGTTTACCTTACTTAGATTCGAAGATATAAGGTTACCGATTTTACCCGTTTTTACCCCTTTTAGTCCCCTTAGAATAAAAATTTTCAAAAATTCTTTCGCAGTGAAAATATACAAACATATTTATTCACTATGTATATCAATTTGCACAAAAAATAGTTGTATTTAAAAAAGTACCAAAAAGAGCAACCAATTTTCCCTTGTTTGGGGGCTTCGTAATGATAGAGGAATGCATTTTAATTTTTATTTCTATCTTCATTACTTTAGGAGATAAACGGTTAACAAAAAAAGTACCAAAATTATATTTTTACCCTTTTTCGGCCCCTAAATGTAAAAATTTCAAAAAAGTCCGCTTATTTTTTGATCTTATTATGCTGTTTTTGGAATTTTATGTCCACCTTAGTTAGATCCGGAGATATAAGGTTACCGAATTTACCCGTTTTTACCCGATTTTACCCCCTTAGCGTTTGAATTTCCCAAAACCCCGTCTTAGTGGATCTATGCATCCTGACGGGAGCCCACATACGAAATTTCAACTTTCTAGCTTTAGTGGCTTGGGCTGGGCGATGATGAATCAGTCAGTCAGTCAGTCAGTCAGTCACTCAATAACGTTACTCTTTTATTTATATAGATAGATAGATAGATAGATAGATAGATAGATAGATAGATAGATAGATAGAGAGATAGGTAGATAGATAGATCGATAGATAGATAGATAGATAGATAGATAGATAGATAGATAGATAGATAGATAGATAGATAGATAGATAGATAGATATATAGATAGATAGATAGATACAAATAAAATTAGAGGACTATCGCCAATAGTTCCCAAATTATTACATAAAAAGTGAAAAAAGTAATGCATTAATAAAATATTAAGTATACGCAAAACTTGCTCATAATACAGCGTCTTCACGAGACATTAACTTTGAGATAACATGAGAAAAAACGTCGGCAGAATACTAAAAACAAAACGTCGAATTTTCTTTTAATCTCACACAAGGGGAAGACGTAATTTAACTTTTCCGATAAGATTTCATTTTATGCAAATGCTCATCGAGTTAACATGTACTACTTTTGCATAATTAGCTATTTTATTTTTAATTTTTCACACAAATTTAAATTTATGAATCAATTAAACACATTTATTCATTTATTTAACACAGAAATTTGATCAAAAACATCGCTTTTAATTTATTTTAATAAACACTTACACATGCACACTATTTTATTTTCATGTACATGTGTTTTTTGACAGTTCATCTCATAAGATTGTTGTTATAAGAATTCTTATAACAACGCTCTCATAAAAATTCCTATAACATTGAGATAACACTAATTTGAAGTCTACACGTAATATAATTCTCTCTCCGATTGAATTTGACAATCTCATCTTACATATTATGTTACGTGTAGACCAAAGATGATCAAAAATGAGATGTATTAGCGCTCGCTCTCGCAACCCTAACTCCCAGCAAACATATTGGCAAACACCTAAAACAAATTTCATAATGATATGAATAAAAAGGTGTTTTTAACAGAGACAGTAACCATTATAATGTTTTTTCAAATAATTTGTTTTTTAATGAATAGCTTTGATGTAATATTGTATTGTATTGTTTTGTAAAATAAATTCAATAATGATTATTTTCGGTCTCTGATTATTAAAACGTAATTTTATTACAATTTTTAAAATCGCTTTGAAGATTTTAAATCAAACTTTCCGTGTTAATACTTGCATGACAATTGCGAATTAGCAAAATATCTTTTAAGTTCACCGAGGTCATGCGATTGCGCTGCTTGAAGCAAATGTTTTTCATGTCTGAAAAAATTTGTTCACATAAGTATGTTGAGGAAAAAAATGATAAATATTTTAAATGCATTCGTTTGAGCTGAGGACATAAGGCACCATCTACATTTTTCCAAAACTCAAGAGAATTAATTTTATCGAAAGCTTTTACCTCAGATCTAAGTATTATTATCAATGATTGAATGTGTAAATCGAACTTGCTTATGTCACAATTTAAAGGGTTTTTGAATACATCAAGCAAAGGCTGTATACATTCAAAATCGTTAAATCGGTCTTAAAAATTAAAAAAATGGTTTCTAATAATGATACATAATCAAGTTTTTTAGTATAATTTTGTTTGTTATATATAAGAGAAGTTTTGGTAAAACTAGAGAAATCGTCAGATCGAATTTCTGTTAGCAGCAAAAATAATTTTGTTTTAAAATTCAACAGAAATTCAGACATATCAAGTATACTTTTATCTTTTCCTTGAAGTTGTAAATTAAACTCATTCAAGAAGTTAGTTATATCTGACAAAAATGCTAAATCCAAGGTGAATTCATATTCTTTTAGTAATTTTACTTCACATATATCTATATTTTCTAGCTCTAAAAACCCTACCACCTCTTTTCTTAAGTCAAACAGTCTATTTAGGCAATCACCTCGGCTAAGCCATCGAACGTCAGTGTACATTTTAAGGTCATGATGTGCAGCTTTTCTAGTTTTTAAAAAAGTTACAAATTTCCTATGCGTAAGGGAATTATGTCCACCACGTATTCTATTAATTATGCGCTCTGCTGATTTCATAGCAGAATGTTCTGAAAGAAATTTTGATGCAAGAGCTACTTGGTGGATTATGCAGTGAAAATTTTTAACTGACAAACCATGTTTTTGTAGTTGTCCGATAAAGCCTTCATATCTACCAGTCATTACGCTGGCACCATCTGTACAAACTGCTGCAAACTTGTTTGTGTCTACAATTGAAAATAGTTTGTCACTAACGATGTCGAACAATAACTTGCCTGTTACGTTTGCATAAAAACTTTCAAGGGTGAACATTGTTTCAAAAACGTTGTAATTGGCATCTACACAACGAATGCAAATTATAAGTTCACAAACGTCGTTAATGTCGGTACTTTCGTCTAGACAGACTGAAAAGAATTCGCAATTTTCAATTTTTCAGTGATAAAATGTTCTAAAGAAGTTCCTATTTGTGTAGTGCGCCGAACTAGAGTAAATCGGGATAAAGGAATAGATTTAATGAAGTCAGTACTGTAGCTTAGCTTTTCAAAAATCTTTATAAGAAATTCTTTAATGAAGACGCATGAGTTTTTAAAAGAGCGTAACAAATGTGTATGAATTTTTTTCAAACAATTGTATGGGCTGAACATCTATGGTGTAGACCATAGATGTTCAGCCCATACAACAATTGTTTGAAAAAAATTCATACACATTTGTTACGCTCTTTTAAAAACTCATTCATTCATCGTTGAGCAAGCGACGAAAACACATGCGTCGGAGTATCGTCATTTTTTTCAGGAATTTATTAAGCATTGTTGTTGGTTTTTGTTGAACAAAGCACAGTAAACACACACGATTCAATTACAATTGAACACACAAAAAACAAAGTAAAAAAAATAAAAGCTACACATCTACGAAATGAGATGTGAACGGTATTTTATGATAAATGATGCTTTTCATAACATTCAATGCCTTTTATGCTACAAAATATTTAAGGCTGGAAATGAAAACGTTTTGAAAAGACATTTTTATTCATATCATTATGAAATTTGTTTTAGGTGTTTGCCAATATGTTTGCTGGGAGTTAGGGTTGTGAGAGCGAGCGCTTATACATCTCATTTTTATTTTTAATCATCTATGGTGTAGACCTCAAGTAAAGGAGTCATAACAGATACTTTGGAATTTTGCGATAGCTTGCAATTCATTTTAGGCTCATAGTTTCTAGGATGAAGTTGCTTAGAATTCTTCGTAGAATTATGTCCTAGAATTTGTTGTCAAAAAAGTTGACCCACCCTAATGTATGGTACATCTATGTAGTCTGTATGCATTCATCACGGATTTCTTTCTTTATTTTCTGTTTTATCTAGTATCTGTTAAAAGTGTTGTAATATGCACTCATTTAAATAAATTTTTTTTACGACTATCTGAGTCATAAGCATTTTATTTTCATACTAGGTTAATAAATTTATTAAAATTTTTTTTAGGGAAACAAAATATTCTTAGCACATGTCTGCCTGTCTTTACGTGTACAATAAACAAAGAACTGTAAAATATTTTTAAAATTAATATTTCTGGTTAAGTTGTCTTGATTTTGATTTATAATTAATTATAATGATTGCTAGAATTAAGCATTAAAATTTATTATCTACACATTTGTGTAATAACTAATTTTTCAAATCAAACTTTTTCTTAAAATATTTTCTTATTTATTTATTTATTTAGTGTGATGTGTATGTTGAACTATTTTTTAATCCAAAGTAATTAGTGTAAATTAGGGAAGCATACGTTACAGATATAAACAGTGATATATTGCCGATATACAGCTATCGGTGAGGTTTCTTTTTTTATCGATACAAAGATGTTTTTAAAATTTCGAAATATGAAGGTACCACAGTGGGGCAGAATCAATATATTTTGAAAATAAAGCAACCATTTGTAAAGGGGTAATCTGATTGGTATAAAAATTCACATGGACATAGCTAAGAAGTATATCTATTTAACTAATGAAGACCAATTTTCCAGATTTATCACTAGCGGAGTTATGAAGTCCCAAAGTAGGGTAATTCGGGCATGCTGAATTTTTCATCGCTTACAATTTACTTCAAAAAATATATATGGATATTTTCACAGAAGAGTCCACTTTTTATCACGTTACGTCACCAAACAATTAATCTGGTTTCTAAAAGAAAAACTTATTTTATATTACCTTTTTTGTATCTTGGTGTAAAGCGTAATTAGCTCTACATTTAGTTAAAGAGTGGAAAAAGGCTGTCAAAATACAAGCTTAATTGCTTGGTGACACAATGTGACCAAATGGCGGCTTTTCTGTGGAAATTTTTTCGAAAATTTTATTGTCGTAAATTTTCGAAATCTACAAAGTCGAATCGGTTCATATTTACACGATATCAGAGTGAGGTTTTCCAAAATGGTAAAAATAACGTTACGCAACATGTGAACTGCCCCTAAAACACACAAATCTATATTACTCTAAATTGCACCTATTTTTTTTTAAGCCGTTTTTTAAATTTTTTTTAATTATTGTTTCGAACTAGAAAAATAATAAAACAAAAAAAAGTTAAATTAAAAAAAAATATTTAATGGAAAAAAAATTCTTATGATCAAAACCGAAAATGACTAACTTTGACCTGTTCTATTTTTTTGTTACCAAAATTAGCCTAGGCTGTTCTCATTATACTGTAAAAGTTTGAGATATTCATTAGCAGGGCTCGGACTTTCACGCAACTAAAAATTGAATATAAGCGTTTAACAAATGCACCTAACAATAAAAAATATGCGCAAAAATAAGCATTTACCTATGAACAAAGTAGCAAGACTAAAATAATATTAAATTTTTTTTTTTTTTAGAAAAAAACATAAAACAAACATAATTGGGTGTATTATTTACATCCCGTCTAGACTAGCAATAAAAATCTTAGTAATAAGACTGAAAACGTGGGCAGAATAATGGAGCAATATTGCTTATTGCTTTGCTATGAGAACACGTACACACAAGTTAAAAAAAAGCGGTTCAAGAAGGTTTTAATGCATTGAATTTTATTTCATATATTTTCCTCTTTTCACGAACTTTAAAAGTGAATTTAGCCGCGAAAACCATTTGCCAACAATTTTTATTTTCATTTTTTAATTTTAATATTTGTTTAAATACATAAATAATTTATTTGACATTTTATGTTAGGAATAGTTGTTAATGCAAAATGGTTAACAATTATTGTGACATATTTTTATAGCAATAAATATGTACAAAACAGAGCAGTCTACATTACACACAGAAAAATTCCATGTAATATCGTCGAAAACCAGGTTAATTTAACATTTTTCGGTAGTGATTTTGCTTCATAGATGTTTAATGTTAAATCAACATGATTTACAATAGTCTTGAAAGAAAATTTTTCCTTTTGAATTAACTATATTTCATGTTGATTTAATATTCCAGTACAGTTAAATCAAAATGAAGTTGATACTTAAATAATATGAACAATCGTATTGAATCAAAGTAATTTCGAGTTGAAACAACGTGAATTTGGTATTGGAACAACACGAAGAGTCATGTTGAATCAAAGTTATTTCAAGTTGAAACAACGTGAATTTGATATTGAAGCAACACGAAGAATCATGTTGAATTAAAGTTATATCAAGCTGAAACAACATTTATTCTATTTTATTAATTATTTTACTTACGTGATAGCCATAAGAAAACTTTGCGTTGTAGCTGACTGCCCCAGCCAAGATTTGAGTTCGTGCCACCTGCATGATAGTCCACGCGCTAACCACTGCAGCCACAACAGCTTCAAACTTTTCTTCACTTATACACTAAATAAATACCATCGTATGTAAAATGCATTTCATTTCAATTCAACATGATTTAAATGATTATTTAACATAAAACTTATTTAAAATTAAAGTTATAGTCATGTCGATTGAAAATGAAACTTAACGTTTATAACAAAATTGTTTTAACGGTGATTTAAGGTTAGATTAATAATTTTCCGTTTAAAATTAATATGAAACAATGGTAATTTTAAGCCAGCAGTAGTAAATTTTCGCTGGTAATTCGTTTTTTGTCGTCTACATAGACGATACATGTAAGAATAAATAACAACAAGTCACACAACTAAGCAGAATAGTGAATTGTAGCAATGAACAAAGCAAGTAAACACTAACACACTCAAACGACAAATTATTTCTTGTAAATTTAATATGATTTCCAAATAAAATTACGGCATGTGGATTTAACATTCCTTTTTTTTTTCTATGTGTAGATATAACATAATTTTGGCATTTGCTGCAGTAAATATTAATATATCTATTGCTATTGTCTAGTCGGTGTGTTAATGCAACCCAACTTTAGTTGCGTTGCCAGTCGGCAGCTGAAAATTAATGGTTGCCACAAAGGCACTAAATAGGAACTGAAATTGGCAGCTCTCAGTTGCCAGTTGCCATCAATAGTATCATTTTCAGCAACTGGCAATCCAACTGAGGATCAGTTGCCATCAATAATCGGGGTATTAAATTTTTTTCCAAGAATTGAGAAATAAGCATTAAAAAAATCTTTATTACCCCAAAAATATGGATTTATTAAAAAATATGCAAAAATATACACTTAATAATAATTAATATCAATAACTAAATTAATTTAAATTCCAATTATTTTTAAGAGTGGAATATTAGAATATTTAATCAGACTAGGAGAACGGATTAGTACTTTTAATTTCGACAGCCGCTACACTGTCATCATCTGCGTCTTCTGTTCACTTTTTACCACGTTTGATCGGGGATACTAGTATTAAGGCAGCATCAGCTATTTAACGAAATTTTATGACGAAATAGAATATGAGTATCTCTATATTCGTTTTTATTAATATGGTAAGCATGAAGTTTCACCTCTGATTATATATTCCAGCTCTTATTTTAGTTTTGGTTTTGATTGTGCTTAAGCTCCGTCTACGATCAATCGAGCTATTGTTGTTGTACATGTTTAAACAGGTATTCTTTTGTCTTTTATAATTGGAATAAATAATCAGAGGTTAAACTTCATGCTTACGGTGTAGCAGCCATTTAATTTTCGAAAATATTAAAAAAAAACTTATATATAGAATTTTAAATTTCGACTATTTTTGTAGTTAGGGGACCATAACACATCAAAACATTGTAGTGGTGATCAAAGGTCATGACAAAAGTTGCAAAGTGCTATTAATCAATAACATTATGCAACAAAATGAAACTTTTGTCATGAACTTTTATCACCATTATATTGTTTCGGTGTGTTGTGGTCCCCTTAAAATTCTATGGATACGTTTTTTTGTTTAAAATTGTTTAAAAAAGTTGAAATTTTCAAGAAGCTGCTCTACCGATTTCATCATAACTTCGAAACGGGTTGTCCAATTTCCTTAAAAAAAAAAACACCAAAAAGCTTGAAATAAAATTATCTTTAAGTCGTTCTAACATTCTTTTTTTTTACATACTAAATGGTTTCGGAATTATTCAGACCGCCAAGGCAATAACTTACAAAATTTATTAGTTGATCATAAAGCCACATATATTACAAATAAAATAAGCCTTATGTTATGAAAATTGATGGATAAATTTTGATTTTATTGAAATTATCTGATTTATGCAAAAATTTTAAATATTTCCTACCAGTCAATTATTTAATGTGCTACCTTCTTTAGAAAGGGATAGTGTAGAGAGTACAGGTGGTGAATTCAGAGATAGAAAGCTTAATTCATTTACAACTCTATTATTGCGCGTTTTTTGTTAAATTTTGTTGAGTCTTGCAGCGCCTATGGGGTCAAGTAGACGCATTAATTTGTTCAAGCTATGTAGCCATTCTAATAGTTCTTTTACTTGGCCGATGATTCTGCTACAATACCGACGAAGGAGGGTGGCTGTGATGTGCATATGCCAGTATTAATCGCTGCTGGTACTGCTAAGTGGCCAGTGCTATGAATTTATCACATTCACAGTCCAACAACAATCACCACAATGACATGTCATTGCACATTAGAAAAATTCATAATGTTGATGGCTTGCCTGAAACTAGTCTCGAACTCAAGACCTCAGGGTTGGTGGTCAACGCGCTAACAACTTCAGCTAACAGCACTCTCAAACAAAGGGGACAATAACGCAACAAAAAAATATATAGTGGTACTCCTTGGCATTTTTCTTGTTGCATAGTGCAATTGAATCGTTTATTTTAAAAACCAGTCAAGCGAAACTAGTCAACCAGAAACCGTTGATTTTTCGGTTTTGCTTCACCATCACATGGGGACAGTATTTGAAATTTTTTTGTTGCATTAAACGTTGTATTTAACTTTACAAAACACTAATCGCCCAATAGCTCAATTTTGAATTTTTTGTCGGAATAATGTTTATATATAATCTAAATGAAATTTATTTGTTGGTGTTTAAGCATTGTCTATATGCAGCATTTCATTGGTGCCTTACCAAATCGTCAGTAGACTTCAAACACAGTTTTGAACAGTTACAAACCCTTTATCTTATGTATAGACTTTCAAAAACCATTTGAGAATTCACAAATATTAATATCGAATAAAAAATTATTTGCTGGGTTTTGTATAATTTCCAAAGTGTACTTTGCTTATTTTTTAAAATCATTTACATATTCATGAATTCTCAAATGGTTTTTGAAAGCCTGTACATAAGATAAAGGGTTTGTAACTGTTCAAAATTGTGTTTGAAGTCTACTGACGATTTGGTAAAGCACCAATGAAATGCTGCATATAGACAATGCTTAAACACCAGCAAATAAATTTCATTTAAAACAATATTATGACAATATTACCATATTTACACTATGCAACTTTGTTGCATGCAATTTTCTTTTTAAGTGAGAGTGTTGAAATAGAAATGTATACATATTGTATTTTTTCTCTGTCTTTCTCACTGAAAAAAAGAAGTTGCATGCAACAAAGTTGCGTAGTGTAAATACGGTATATGTCGAATAGATATCGTAAAGGTTTATATATAATCTATATGTATTATTCTACACCGATTAGGTCTCCATGAGATAGTTCAGTGACAAGTCACAAGGTGCATATAAAGGATCAATTAAACCCATCCTAGGTCATCCCCATGCAAAAGAGATTGGTGCGCTTCATAGGAAATTTTAGAGCTCGGACTGGTCCCTACCACCTGGGGACCAGTCACGTGATTTGTTTTGTATCCGTTCCATTTACCGTAGGGTAACTTTTGAACACCTTCTCTCAAAATGTGCTACAGTGCACTGACCGGCCGTACTATTTATATATGTGTGTATTTATGTATAAATGACATGAATAAAAAAATTGCATTGGGTTTCCCAAGGGTTAATATTTACACATGGTGTGTGAAGTGCAAAATTTTATGTACAAATATGTACTTACATATGTACATACCTATGTACCATGTATATTTATATAAAAACATATTCTACTTCAATGAATTGCAATAAATATCAACTCAGCACTCAATAGTTATGTCTAATGGAAAGAAAGAAGAAGTAGAAGACATGTGTTAATGTTTAATAGAGCCTATAATTAAAAATCGAATTTTTTAAGTAGAAAAACCATTTCTTTTCGTGTTTATGTCTTTCACACAATTTCGTTACAAAATATTCATTAGATTCATAAATGTTAATGCGATTGAATGCCTGTGGGTACGGATTAGAGTTTTTCTTTTCCCGGACTTTTTCATTTCCCGGGAAAGCGGGATTGATTTTTCAATTGCCCGGGAATTCGCGGGAATTGCCGCCTAATACAAAACGATACAAAATAGCATTTCACTTAATTTATTTGAACAAAAACAAATACCAATTCACGAGATCTATTAAATAAGTTTATGAAAGCATTAGACGTTAGTAAAAAAAATTAAAAAATTTTAGGTCTTTAGCCGTGCCGCATGCTTTTTAATTTAAATTAAAAAAATTTATTTTTTATTGTATAACTTCTGATTAATAGCCAACCGAATTAAAAAAATTTAACTTAATATAATTTAAAAAATTTTAAATTTACTAATTTCATACTTTTGTATAATTTCTCTAGCTTCTTAAGTAGAAAAGATATTGCAATGATTTATGCTTTATTTCATAAGACACTAATGAGCATTTCATACTGATAAGCAAAATTGAATTGAAATAATTAAGTGGCGGAAAAGTGACCACCTGAAAATTACGTTTTTTGTTTGTTTGTATTGATTTTTAATTGAACCCAGTGTGAACCTGTTGTGCCTTTCTCTGTTTCTTAAGGCCACTTCACACTGTAATACAAGCATTAATACTTTTAAAGAAAATGACTCCTTGATCTACACAGAAAAAAATATTACTTATATCCAAGGAATTTTTACCTAAATGTTATGAATCGAACATGATAATTTTTTTTCAAATTATTTTCATTCCAGCTGGGAACTTTTACATAAATTAATTTATATTTCTTTTAAAAAATGTTTTTAAAAATTCAGTATTGAACTTGTATAGTCTGTTATACTAGGCACAACACTTTCCTTTCTGCCAAACAGACAATTTGAAATTAACTGTATCTTTACATTATATATTTTTTTTTGCAAAAATTTATAATTTTTGAAAAATTAAAAATTTTGAGCTTCAAAAAACTCATGTGTGGCTTCAAATAACAATCTGATATTTTCAGAAAATATAGACCAGTACACTTCTTTATTATGCCCACTTTCGCTATGTCCACTTATACCACATTTACACTATGAAACTTTGTTGCATGCAATTTTCATTTTAAGTGAGAGTGTTGAAATAGAAATGTATACATTTTGTATTTCTTCTCTGCCTTTCTCACTGAAAAAGGAGAGTTGCATGCAACAAAGTTGCGTAGTGTAAATATGGTATTAGTGACAATCTGCTATTTTCATTTCTTCACGAAATATGATTTTTTGAGTGCTGCTCTTAGAAATATATGAAAATAAAAATGAAGACAAGTAAAATGTGCTCAAAAATACATATTTTTTCTTTTATTTACATATTTTTTCCAAATAAAAGCAGCACTAAGAATGTGTGCTTACAAAGAAAAGCTACCATAATAATAATTAAAAAATTCCGGGAATTCCCGCACAATTTTCCCAAAAATTTATTTCCCGAAAAATGTGCGGGATCCCGGGAATTTTTTCCCCGTGAAATCCCGAATGAAAAACACTACTACGGATACATATTGAAAACAATTAATGTATTGAACGGTCTATTTAAAATAATTGTGAATGGCAAGTTTTTGCTCGAACTGACACAGACGGACAGAAATGTTTGAAATCGTATAGAAAAATTTTCAAATATTATCAATCGTACGTGTGTTTGAGGAACGATAAGCATCTTGTGGTGGCTGCCTACCATGCAGATACACACCACAATTCCCAAACAGGCGACTGAATGAATGCAATATTAATGCAGATAAAAAAGATTTTAATGTTATTCTTCTTTTATTGTGTTTTTATTTTGCAAAGTGATGAATTCCAATGGACGACGCACAACAAACAAATGAAATTTGCACCAGTGCTGCGGATTTCAATGACCACACGATACTCGGAGTAAGTGTGTGCGCCATAGTGCAGCGCAAAGAAAAATAACAAAAGTGTTTTACATAAAAAAAAATTAAACAAAATAGACTTGCTTTTACACTGAAAGAATTTTTTGTTTATCTGACCTTTAAAACAACTATCTCATATTTATAAACAGTTCCTTTCACTCCTTCTAGATATTTCGAAATTATGTTTATTTCTTAATTATCTTCTTATAACAAGCTCTATGAGATTTTACAATTCTTTCAGTGTATGAATAGATATTTTACAGATAGTTTAGATTTTAGCTAATGCATTGGATGCCATCCAAATTGTCTGTTTATAAATACTCATGATCAGAATCGTTGTCGGTCAGCTTCGTACAGATTTCTTTTTCGTCTTGTCTATTTGCTATCTACATCATGCCCTACAGCTGAGTGTTGTTGTTGTTTTTTTTTTAATATTATTGTCGTTGTTGGAAATTAAAAATAAATTAAAAATTTTAGTTTTTAATTAAATTCGAAAAATTTCGATACAAATTTGTTACCAAGGCAAACGCATGATTACATCTGTTTTTGCTTTATACTAAAATTAAAATGATTACAACAGCAAATCGCAATTAAAAAATGAACTTCCTTGTAAAGTCCTTACTTGGCACTTCCGCATAATTGTTTATTTTACATTTTCCTATGGTTTTCTAAACTATCGTTTGTTTGTATTTGGCAAATGGTTTCATTTTCAAGATGAATCGGAAAAGACTACTAAGCAAATAGTTTAAATTTGAATATTTAAAATAGATAATAATTCTATTTGAAAATAAAGGATATATTTTCCTTTTTATTATCGTTGAAATTTTTTTTTATCAAATTATTTATTGAGCCATCAATATAAAAAAATGA
Source organism: Panzeria rudis (assembly GCA_956483635.1). NCBI lineage: Eukaryota > Metazoa > Arthropoda > Insecta > Diptera > Tachinidae > Panzeria > Panzeria rudis. The sequence goes on along the minus strand of OY101449.1, from coordinate 116,158,605 downwards.
AACTGTGATACATATTTAAATAACTATTCATTTATTGGGTCCAAAAACAAAATTACTCGTTTGCTGTTTTCTGTTGTAAGAAATTTCAAGTTGTAACCGAAGCCTAGTGGCTCCAATTGAAAAAAATGGTAATAAATATGCATCTTTGAAACTTGCGATCCGATTACAAAACCATTTATGTAAAAATCAGGGAGAACGACCGAAGCTTTAAGAACGTTGAAGCCTGTGCTACGCTGAGTGTGCTGTTGGCCAATTGGTTAGCGCGTTTGTCTACAAAACCAGACGTCCTGAGTTCAAGACTAGTTTCAGGCAAGCCAACAACATGCATTTTTCGGCTGGGTATTGGAGTGTTATTGTGTTGGCTGTTATTGGACTGTTAAAGTGATGAAGGCGTAGCACTGATTACTTTAGCTACTGGCAGCGATTAGTAATAACATATACTAATGCACTACACTGCGCCCTCCTTTGTCGGTAAAGTAGCAGAACTGTTGGCGAAATAAAAGAACTAATAAATGGCTATACGTACAGATTAAAGAAACTAATGCCTCTACTTGACACCAGGGGACTGCAACACTGCTCTACAAAAAAAGCCCAACAGCAGAGTTGTAAATGAATTAAGCTTTCTCTCTCTCTCTCTCTCTCACTTAACCACCTGTTCCCTCTCTACTATCTCTTTCCCAATTAAGGTAACACATTAATTAACTAAGTGGTAGACATTAATTGCCTGATTGTGTTACTTCTCTTTAATAAAAAAAACACACACACACAGTGAACTACAGGGTGTCAAATCTAACTACCTTGGGCATGGAAAACTTTGATGGCTTCATAACTTTTACAAATATTGACCGATTTTAAAAAAATTTAAACTTGTTGTAAAGCTTATAAATAGACAAAGAAAATACGCTTTAATTCATTAAGACATCCTTAATGTTTTCATAGATATTTGGTTTTGAATTTTTAAATTTTGGTTGTTGGCCTTGACTCTGTTCCCTATTTCGTAAATATCTCCGGTAATAGCATACACAAAATTAAAAAAATATATATTTATGACTTTTAACGAAATCCTTGATAATATGCAGAAGACATTTTTAAGTTATCCTCAATTCATGCTGTCGTGACAAAAACCAAAGTCAAGACTTTGAAATTAGGGTGAAAAATGGCTAAATTTTGACAATAATAGAGCTTAACCCTCTGCGACCTGGTGTCTAGCAGACACCAGTAAACAGAAAACATTGTTTTACGCCATAATTATACAAATATCGATTCTGGTGTTCTCAGTACCTTCTTATTACGTACTCATGTATACGTTACTGCGAAGAAAGCAATTGAAACGAGTGCACGCGTTGATGTAAACACACAAGTGTCTACAAGTCTACCACGTCAGTATTGAGTTAGACCTGACAAAATACATTATAACTTTTTATTAAACCATTAATATTATCTGTTTTTTCTCTATATTGATTAGCTTAGATATTAGCTAAAATTAATGTTAAACTTTCTACCAAAAAAAAGGAGTTTTGTTTTTGTATGGATGTAAGTTTTTTAAGACTAATTTATGACATGCCAATAATTTTGTTTTTAATAAGATTTGTCGTTTAGTTTTTAACAAAAAATTACAATAAATAACAAACTACTACGTTAAACTAAAATCAAAAATATTTTCAGTGGGTTTACAAACGGAACTTGGAAAATATAAGCATTCGAAACAGTGTCTAGTGTACTACCACGTCAGTGGAATTGTGATAATGAAGTCACGTCAGTTGCAGAGGGATAAGCGCGTATGTATTTTATTGCATTTTATTTTTGAGCAGAGTCTTTGATGGAAATCGAACTAATGACCTCCGGAATGACAGACACTACGTACTCGGCTACAGAGGTGCTCATATTTCAAAATTATAAATATTTAAATATAGTTCCTGAATGACAGGAACCAGTCCCATAGCTGGCGGTCTCATTGGAGGAAGATTATTAACATTTTTGCCATTATTTAGATACAAGCCCGAGCCTCAACTAAATTGACTAAAGATTTACTGTCTGTTTTTCACCACCACCCCCCCCCCCACGGGCACGATTATCCCAGTAAAAAATGTTCATGTTTTTTGAAGCACTAAAATAATAAAGCGCTTCATAATTCGCTTTAAAATATGAGCTTGTTCAGAAGCTGATTTCATAGCGTCACAACAATGAACATTTTGAAGCGAGAAAAGTATTTGCTTTTTACTTATAGAAAAGCTTCGCACAAAAGCTATACAAAAAAGCTGATTTTATAGTGCTGATCCAAAGCAGGTTTATAAGCGAGAATGAAGAGTAAGTTTATTTGAGTTTCTTGGTGTCGTTTTGCAACAGTGTTTTTGGTCGAGTGATTGGTACGTTGGACTTCAAACCTGAAGGTTTTTAGTTCGATACTATTTGAAGTTAAAATAACAAACATTGAGTAAAAATATGAAATTAATAAAAATAAATAAAGTAACGAAAACGACGCCAATCCACATCGAACCATTTTTTTCATATATTTTCAGTTTTAGAGCGCTGAAAATGTTGATGATTTTCAGCGATTCGAAAGCGCTTTTGTGAGCAAAAATGTAGTACTCCAATCCGGGAACTCGCCATACAAAAATCAGCAGCGATATCAGCAGGTTTGTCAGCGCTACTTTTATTCCATAATAGTAGAAACCTGCTTTATTGGAAGCAAGTTTTTTACTGGGGTGCGTAAAACAATACAAAAGGAAAAACTAATCCATTCTTATTTCTCTTTTGTGATGCTGGCCACTTCGGCTGAGACGGCAATATCTTCCGGCTCGTGTCGCGTCTGGTTAGACTGTGCTAGTCACACAGGTGTGCTTTCGGGGAGACTCAGGGGTGATGGTGAACACTCAGCTTCACACCGGTGATAAGAGCACCGTCAGGTTACGCCGTAATGACAGGTACTGACGTTAATCTTGAACACATCTGTCTTTTTTTTTGCAAATAAAATTAAAATTTTCATTCAGGAATCTATATTGAAAAAAAGAAACTCAATTTGTTTTTGATTTCAAACGAACATTTTTATTTTATTTTCAAAAACAGGCAATAAGACGACACACCACGATAATGGTTAATATGTTACCGTTTACACGATATATCTTTTTTCACCATCTACCAATCCTTGCTTTTGGTACCACTCCCAATTTCTCAAGTCATAGCACGAGTACGTTTGGATCAATCATTTAGCCCCAAATTTTTCGCAGGGTTGTTATTCGAGCAGGCCAATTGACGTTATGTATTAAGATATTCAGTGATAGGTTTTAGATTCAAACTTAAAGTTTTTGACGCTGCTGTTGGCTGATTGGTTAACACCTGAGGTCCTGAGTTCAAGACAGTTTTAGGCAAGCCAACAACATCATACATTTTTCTCATGTGTATTGGTGTGTTATTGTGTTGGCTGTTCTTGGACTGTTAAAGTGATGAAGGCATAGCACTGATCACTTTGGCAGCACTGGCAGCGATTAATGCTAACATATCCTAATTCACTTCACAGCACCCTCCTTCGTCGGTATTGTAGAACCGTCGGCGATGTAAAAAGAACTAATAAAATGGCTACACAGCTTAAACAACTCAATACCTCTACTTGACACCAGAGGGGCTTGCAACACTGCTCTACAAAAAACGCGCAATAGCAGGGTTGTAAATGAATTAAGCTTTCTATCTCTCTCCCACTTCACCACCTGTTCTCTCTACACTATCCCTTTCCCAAAGAAGGTAACACTTTAATTAATTAACTGGTAGGCAATAATTGCCTGATTGTGTTACTTCTCTTTAAAAGAAAAAAAAGTACTTGTCCCGTGGCGGTCTCTTTAATACTAGTCAAATTACTACTGTATTTCAAACAAATATTTTTGATTTGAAAAAAATCTGCTTGTGCAGTGAGGGTATTTTGTTAACATTTTTGTTCTCTTATCACTACTCACCACTCGGGAATATATCATGCCGCTTCCATTTTCACCAGACATAAGACGAATACGTTGAAGACAATTAATACACAAACATTCCCGTAGGGACATTCTTCTTTAAAAATTATACAACATTAATGATGAAACAGAACTAGGGCTAGACGAGTTTTTCCATACAAAATGATAGTAATCATACGCCGTAAAAAGCAGTCATGAGAGAGAATCTATTTTATTTTGAGAACATTTTTTCTCATGCTCTCAGTTTTAGCCACTTATTCTCTCAACAATGTTGCCGTGTTTAAAATAAATTTCATACATTTTTCATACGAAATATAAGAACAAAAGAAAATGAACAATAATATGAGAGAATTTTGAAGCTGCTGCCGTCGAGTTTTGGGACTGTTTGTTTATTTGTCAGCGTTTTTGCCTGTAGTTGCAGACTTAGTTCTGTATCATCATTTAGTATAATTTTTTATCCTTTTTTTAAAGTCCCAAAAAAATATTTTCGAGTATGTATTCATTCATAGAATGACGATGTCGCCGATGACTATCAAATCCTTGTTATTATAAAATTAAATTTTTATCTAAAAATATCAAAATATATTAAATAATAAATTGTCGTCTATTTATGGTGTTTTCTCATACAGATAGTAAATAATATAATAAAATTCAATTTTATTTTTGGTTTTTTTTTCAAATGAATTTTAAATATTTAAAAAAATTTAAGCAATTAAAGCAATTGGCAACCGGTAGTGGCACCATATTGCATGATATATAAGACAAACGTTGGGGAGCATATTAAATGGGACAAATATAAAACAAGCGAAATATAAAAAAATATAATACATATTTTCAAAGATGTACAAAATGCATATCATTTGTACAGAATACTAACGCCAGTGATTTGAAAAAAAAAACAATTGATCTGAACAACTGAAAATGACCATTTTTGAAAATGTTTGTTTTTATTTTTGTTTGCGGGCATTTTAGGTCGGATTTCAATTTAAATGAAACATACTGCGGACACTTTCCGACTTTTGAAACAGATCCAAATATTTTTCTTTTACAATGTTCGAGAAAATTCGAATAATTTTAAATATAATATTGATAAAATTTTTTTTATTTTGAATAAGTGTCAAGAATTGTTGTTGTTATGTGTTCATTCATTTGCAACAAAATTGCTTAATTAATAAAATTTAAACATTAATATTTGATTTTTTGTTTCTTCTTAAATTTAAATGAATTAAAAGAAATATTTATTATGTTTTCGTTAAATTGAATTGAAAAAAAAACTAAGACGAAAATATGTGAGCTTATAAATATATATTTTGTATGGGAAGGAATGTATGGGTGTTTGATAAACAAAAATGTCATAATAAAATTCACACAATATTTTTAATTTTTTATTTTCTTTTTTTGAAAGGCAGAAACATCTTACAAATATTGTTGGCACGTACAAAAAAGTAAAAAAAAATCAAAGAATTTTAAACACTACACATTGGCGAAGAACGCAAAAATATTGGCAATAAATCTTATAACCTACTGATCCGTGATTACTTTCATGACACATTTAAAGTGAACTTTGACCGGCTGTACCTCAATCAATGTGAATTCCAACAGAGTGGTCAAGAAATTGATTTTCTGAAACCTTGGGTCCTCCTCTATTACTTTTGCATATATCATTTTATACTCAGTCGCCTATAAAAACAAGATTTTTTTACTATTACTTTTGAGATCGACCCCACTGTGCACCATTAAAGCAACACGAAATTCAACACAAGAAATTCAATAGGCATTTATATATTTATATACGTTAAAGATGGTATCATGAGTAACTTATTTTACATATCCAATACATGCATTTTACCTCTAAAGGTACGATCCGATTTTGAAAAAGTTGGTCTAAAGTTTTTTTTTATCGTAGTGTAACATCAAAATATTTTTGATTGGCAAACAAAAAAAAAAGACAAAAATAACTGATTTTGGACAAACAAACTTATTTGACTTCAAACAAAATTGTTTCTTATTTGAATACAAAGTGACTAGAGATGCCAAAGGCGAAATCATAATCCCAGAAAGCTCGAGATTCGGGATTTGTTAAATCCCGAGGTGAAAATTAATTCCTATTTTCCGTTCTTTCGTATGTCTGTCTGTTCGTTCGTCTGTATTCTATCTCGAGAACAATATGATTTACGGACCTGAAATTTTCACGACGTGTGTAAATATGGCCGCTACAACAACAAATACTAAAAATATATGAAAGCTAAAAATTAAAGGGTGCTCTAAAGCGAGCAACGAAGCATGTTGAAATCCTAATGTAATATACAGACACAACAAACTACACCAATAAATACTAAAAGTTAAGTACAACAAACATTAAAGGGTATTATAACAGTTAATGTAATTTTGCTGTAGCTTGGAAACCGTAAGAGGTAAACTCTGGAAGCTTTCATAGCTAGAGCAGCATTTTAAAGGCAACAGTAACGTATGCTAAAAAGACAATCGAATTAAAAATTAAAGGGTATTCTATCAGGTAATGTAATTTTAAAATTAAGCTCTATCGGATGAACCGAATTAATTAAATACTTAAAACAAACAAAATTAAAAATTAAAGGGTAAATTAATAATTAAAGGGTACCACTTCAAATACAGTAACAAGCAAGACGAAAAGTAAATTCGCAAATACAAAAAAAATGCCAAAACGAAAAAAACCGCCGAAACAGAAAAACGTTAAAACTAAAACAAATTAAAGTTAAAAATATCAAAAACGAAAAAAAATCGCCACAATTAAAAAAACACTATATCGAAAAACGCAAAAACGAAAAAAAAATCGCCAGAGCGAAAAATAAAAAATCGCCAAAACAAAAATGTCGCCAAAACTAAAAACCCAAAATTAAAAAAATAGCCAAAGCGAAAAAAAATTTGCCAAAATTAAAAAATGCAAAAAAAAACGAATAAAAATCGCCAAAACTAAAAAATCGCAAAAAAGAAAAAGTCGCTAAAAAAGCGGCGAAACTAAAAAAACCCAAAATTAACAAATAGACAAAACGAAAAAGTGCTCTAATAAAGAAAAGCACTAAAACGATAGCAATCGCCATAGCTATAAAAATCACAAAAAAAAGAAGACAAAATTCTTCAAAACGGAAACTGCCCTGAAACAAAAACGTGCTAAAATTAAAAAGGCCCCTAAAACAAACAACAAATCGCCAAACTAAAACACAAAAAACTAAAAAATATCCAAAACGAAAAATGGCTTAAATGAAAAAAGCACTGAATCGATAAATGCAAAAAAAAACGAAAAAAAATAGCCAGAAGGAAAAAGTCGCTATAAAAAAGCGACAAAACTAAAAATCCCAAAATTAAAAAATAGCCAAAACAAAAAAAAAACGGTCTAATAAAAAAAAAACGCTACAACGATAACAATCGCCAAAGCTATATAAATCGCAAAACAAACCATAGCATTCTTCCAAACGGAAAATCCCATAAAACAAAAAACGCACTAAAATTAAAAATACCCCAAAAACAAAGAAAAAAATCGCCAAAACGAAACCCTTTATGTGCGAGTCAAAGTCGCACTTTCCCAGCAAACACAGAAATATACCATTTGTATTATCAAACGTATTGCCAGGATAACAAATATTATTGCGGCAATAATCGATTTCGTATTGCGGAAGATACTTCCTTCGGGAAGAAACGTCTCTCGATGGCAATACTCCTACGCAATACGAAAGCGATTCATCTAGATGATAAGCTAGCAATATCGCTAGATAACCACTTATAAGGAAATAGGAAGGAAGATATTGCTATAAAACTTCTTATTAAGATAAAAAAAAAAATTTTACATTTTCAAAAAAAATCATTTATAAACATAGATTTTTTTGAATTACATCTTTCCTGCTTTTCTGTAAAAATTTCTATTTGTTCACTACTTAGTGAGCAAAGAGAAATTTGTACAGGAAAAATTTTGATGAAAAAGTAATTAGTTAAAATGCTGAAAAACATACCATTCACTACTTCTACTTTGGCATTTTAACCAATTACTTTAACATGGCGTTGTCATTGGAAGCAAGTACTTACCACATTTGAATACAAATAACAAGTTATAAATATCAATATTTAGAAGGCATAGAATTAGTGTTCTTCATTCGGGAAAAAATTCCCGGGATCCCGCACATTTTTCGGGAAATAAATCCCGGGAAAATTGTGCGGGAATTCCCGGGATTTTTTAAATATTATTATGGTAACTTTTCTTTGTACGCAAAATTTTAATGCTGCTTTTATTTAGAAAAATATGTAACTAAAAGAAAAAATATATTTTTTTGAGCACATTTATCTGTCTCCATTTTTATTTTCATATTTTTCTGAGAGCAGCTCTCAAAAAATAATATTTCGTGAAGAAATTAAAATAATAGACTTTCACTAAGTGGACATAGGGAAAGTGGGCATAATAAAGAAGTACTGGTCTATATTTTCTGACAATATCAGATTGTTATTTTAAGCCACACATGAGTTTTTTGAAGCTCAAAATTTTGAATTTTTTAAAAATTATAAATTAAAAAAATAAACAACAGGTTCACATAGGGTTCAATTAAAAATCGATACTAACGAAAAAAATGTAATTTGCAGGTGGTCACTTTTCCGCCTCCTAATTATTTCAATTGAGTTTTGCTTAGCAGTATGAAATGCTCATTAGTGTCTTATGAAATAAAGCATAAATCATTGCAATATCTTTTCTACTTAAGAAGCTAGAGAAATTATAAAAAAGTATGAAATTAGTAAATTTTTTTACTTCGGGTGGCTACTAATCAGAAGTTATACAATAAAAAATAAAACTTTTTAATTTAAATTAAAAAGCATGCGGCACGGCTAAAGACCTAAAATTTTATAATTTTTTTACTAACGTTTAATGCATTCATAAACTTATTTAATATATCTCGTGAATTGGTATTTGTTTTTGTTCAAATAAATTAAGTGAAATGCTCTTTTGTATCGTTTTGTATTGGGCGGCAATTCCCCGGAAATTTAAAAATCAATCCCGCTTTCCCGGGAAATGAAAAAGTCCGTGAAAAGAAAAACTCTACATTGAATACACAAAATACAATAAAATTTAAATGTCTATGCTAAGCATTGAACTCATGCCGTTTTCAGTTAATGTGTTATTTTATGCCAATTGCTTTACTCACCAGGCTATTGCACAAATATTTTGTTACGGGCTTATAACTTGTTTTCACAAACATGAACACAATAAAAAAAAATATATTATGCTTTCCCAGGCTTTGAATTGTTTATCGTCTGTATGATAAGCAGATACACTAACTAGTGCTCTGCCAATAAGAGATTAAATTGCTTGTTTAATTACTAGTACGTAATTGTTCCACTACTGTTCCACTTTGTGGTTGAAAAGTATGTTGTTCGGTAATGATAACTCATTAACAAGCTTTTGCTGGGAACCCCTGCAAGTGAATTTATTTAGTTTTTTGTTATTTTCCAGTATTTGCAAGTCTTTTTGAAACCCTTTTTTCCCATATTAAATAATATTATTTTAGTTTAAAAAAGTAGTATTAGTATATTGCAATTTTTTTCTTCTTCACTAATTTTAGTGCAACTAGAAATTTTAAGCTAACATTTTTTAAAGTTTAGCGAGAGAGTATTTTTAAGTAAAGCTTTTTATTTAATGCTGGTTCAAATTTTTTACGAATTAAATGTAGTGCATGTTTTGCACTAAATCTGCGTTTAGTGATAGTGAGAAAATTAACATTGTCACAAGATTGTTTTACTGCTAGTGAAGAAATAATTTTTTTATCACTGATATGGTGAAAAATAGTGCAAGATAGTGCAAAATTAAAATTTTTCCAATTTTATTTTATGCTTGTGTAATGCATATTTCAATCAACATTTAGTGCACTATGAAAAATAAAACGAAACAAGTTGAAAGTTTAAAAAAAGAATATTAAAATATAAACAAGTTCTTTCTTCGCGTATAAATTAAACAAAAACTAAACCAAAGACGAAATTTCGGATTGAAGTCATTTCTTGATGGCGTCTAAGAGTACACCGTGAGCCAAGAGCAAACTGTGCTACAAAATGATTGCTGAAAATCTCTTTAAAATCTATTGATTCGCTAGATATTTATTGACTGCCGAAATATTTTGAAAATAGTGTTATTTTATAATTACTCTTCAAAAACTGCAAGGAGTGCTGAAAAATTTCGTATAAATCGGTTTAGTGGTTCGTGAGATATCATTGTCGAAAATTTTCAAAAAAAGTTTTTGTTTATTTATTGCAAATATCTATGGATTTTCTAGCGCTTTGAGCTTGATATTAGCGGCAAGTTCCAGGGATGCCATTTAATTTTAAATTTATTAAATATACACATTTAGAAAAAAATTGGAAAATTTTATATTTTGACTGCATATTGGTCCGCTTTATGGCAGATCATCTGCAGACATTCAGAAATATATTTGAAAAGCTTTTAAATTTGTATGCTTATATAAAAACTTTCAAAGAACAAATGAGAATTACTAAAATACAAACACAATAAGTTTGAAAACTCATTTAAATACATAACACCAACAATTTACATCTACATAATAAGTATATACATATTATATTTTCTACATCTTATGTATTTATTTTTCTTATAAACTTTTTACAATTACTCAAATTTTGTTTTAAAAAAAACTAGAAATTTTTCATATGTACCAACAAACTGTTTGCGATTTACTAAAAAGCTTTAACTTTGATGAACTTTAATTTAATGTAAAAGTTTAAGAAAAACTAAAAATAAATTCTGCAACTAAATTGATATTATCAAACAACTAAAAAAAATATTTATTGTACGTATTGGATGTGCTTTGTGACAATTAAAAGTACAAGTTCTTAATCTATTTATATTAAGTAAGTTCCTATTTACAATGAAGTGTTCTGACAATTTGTCAATTGATTTGTCTATTTTTAAATTGCAGTTTTTTAGTGTTAATGACCTTGAGCTCTCCACTGAGTAAATATTCATTTATATAACAGCAATCAATACTGAAGCATTCGAGAATATTTTTATAAAAAACCAAAAATTCTTTAAAAAAGAAATATGTTTGAAATGAAACAATGGATGAGAAATCATTCTAATTAGTCAAAGTTATGATTTTCATAAAAAGTAATTAGTTACTAATGCAATGAATAGAATGAATGAACGAATGAATGAGTAAAGACTTAAGCAATTACACGTATAAAAATAGAAACAGTTTTACTTCTCTTTGTTTTCCAACTCTCTCAATCGTTCGTAATAGATAAACAACAACAATTTTGTTAGTTTGGGATGAACACATAAGTGTGTATGCACAGCAAACAGTTTTCTTCGCCAATTTCGGTCCGAAATCGGTCAGAAAGTCTTCACGAAAATCATATGAATAGTTGGCAAGAAATCGGATCTCTTTCTCGGATTAATGAATAAAATTCATTGATTAAGATTCATTAATATTTTCCCAAAAAATACGTTGATTCAACAACGTAGACATGCATTGTTTCAATGAAAATATTCATTGAAATTCAATGTGGACTTCAACGTACGTATGAAAGCTACATTGAAAGCATTCGCTAAAGATAAGCATGAAAACTTTTAATGAACCAGTTCCTTTACTTAACGTACCAACACATTCATATTTTTATATATGTATCAGTGGCTTAAAGCACAAGGGGTTCAAGTGCTGAAAAGAAAATTCAAAGTAATTAAGCTTCAAAGTTTTCTGTTCCTATTCATTTCATACATAAAATGTTGGCTTTGTAGTGCATACATTTGACTGAACCCAGTAAAAAAAGTTGCTTCCAATAAAGCAGGTTTCTACCATTATGGAATAAAAGTAGCACTGACAAGCCTGCTGATATCACTGCTGATTTTTGTATGGCGAGTTCCCGGATTGGAGTACTACATTTTTGCTCACAAAAGCGCTTTTGAAGCGTTGAAAATCATCAACATTTTCAGCACTAGAACTGAAAATATATGAAAAAAATGGTTGAATTTTTCTTATTTCGTTTCTTTATTTATTTTTACTAATTTCATATTTTTGCTCAATGTTTGTTATTTTAACTTCAACTAGTATCGAACTAAGAACCTTCAGATTTGAAGTCCAACGTACCAATCACTCGACCAAAAACACTGTTGCAGAACGGCACCAAGAAACTGAAATAAAATTCCCAGTAAAAAATTGTCATGTTTTTTGAAGCACTAAAGAAATAAAGCGCTTTATAATTCGCTTTAAAATATGAGGCAAGTTTTGAAGCGAGAAAAGTATTTGCTTCTTACTTATACAAAAACTCGCCATACAAAAATCAGCAGCGATATCAGTAGGTTTGTCAGCGCTACTTTTATTCCATAATAGTAGAAACCTGCTTTATTGGAAGCAACTTTTTTACTGGGATACTCTTCATTCTCGCTTAAAACCCTGCTTTCGATCAGCACTATAAAATCAGCTTTTTTGTATAGCTTGTGTACGAAGCTTTTGTATAAGTAAAAAGCAAATACTTTTCTCGCTTCAAAACCTGCATTGTTGTGATCCTATTAAACAGCTTCTGAACAAGCTCATATCTTAAAGCGAACTATAAAGCTCTTTATTTAGTTAGTGCTTCAAAAAACATGAAAATTTTTTAGTGGGATGTTATCATGCAAGTCTGAATTTCGGAAGAGTAATAGATAATAAATCTTGTTCCTGCATCTAAATCAATTTGTTTAGTTTTGACACTTGAACCCCCTGTGCTCTAGCAACCTCATATAGAAACTGAAACTTAAATAATTCTTGCAAAAAAAAAACCGACTACAAAATAGGTGTGGCACTGCCCCCATATATTATCATCATGTACTTTTACGAGAACTAATTTTGTGGGCGAAGTTTCAAAAGAATGGGTTAAGTAGAAGTAGTTATAATGAGTATTTACTTTCATGGGCGTGGCGCTGCCCACTTTTCTAACCACAATGATGTATTGTAACGATAACTAAATGTGTGTGCAAAGTTTCATAATGATCGGTTAAGTAAAAGTAGTTAAAATGCATATTTACTTTTCATGGGCGTGGCACTGCCCACTTTTCTAAACATAATTTTGTATTGTAACCATAACTAAAGGTGTATGCAAAGCTTCGTAAGAGTTCGTTTAGTAGAAGTTGTTGAAAAAGAATATATATTCTTTGTATGGGCGTGGCACTGCCCACTTCTTTAGTCATAATGTAGTATTCAAGTATAACCTTAGTGTATGTGCAAAGTTGTATAATAATCGGTTGAGTAGAAGTAGTTGAAAATGAAAGTGAATTTACTTTGTATGGGCGTGACCCTGCCCATTTGTCAACGGGAACATACATAAAAAAAATACATGACGAATTGATCCCCTTTCACCTTTTTTGGAAGTCGGTTAAAAAATGTGAAAAAGCACATATAATAAAAATATAAGGAATACGTACTTTTTCATTAACTCATCGCTTATTTATTAGTTTATTGGATCAACGTATAGGTTTATTAAATTCAATGTAAAAACTCATTAAAACCATGTATTAGTTCATTGTCCACTAAATTTAATGTAAAAGTTCATTAAATATATGTATTCGTTTATTGATTCAACATATAGGTACATTAAATTCAATTTAAAAGTTCATTGAAACAATGTATTAGTACTGTTATATTCTGCTAACCTGATTAGATTTTCTAGTATTCCACTCTTAATAATAATTTGAGTTTAAATTGATGCAAATAATGAGCTTAAGAACCAGGCCTCACTAGCGTTTTGAAAACGCCCGTTACTGATTTTTTAAATTAAATTTGAAAGTTAAAAATTTTTTTAACTTTTAAATTTTGTTAACTTTTAAATTTAATACAAAAAAGCACGAACGCGCGTCTTAAAAACTCCAGTGTGGCATGGAACTAAAACAAATCAAAGTTTATTCTAATCAATTTTATTTTCTTTTAAAACAATGCTATCAATTACATTTTAAATCAAGTTACAATAAAATAAAAAAAAAAATTCTACATGTCCATTGTGTATAAATAAAATAAGTTTAGTGTGCATCTGTGAGAATTATATAATTTTTCTAAATACGCGACATTGCTTTCTGAAAACTAATACATATTATAAAAATTTTCAATTAATTTTTAAATTAATATAATATTTTTAAATTGAAAAAATAGAAAAATATTTTCATTTAATTCTGTTGAGTTAATGCTACAATTTTTGTGATTGGTAATTGAATCTTGTTTGTACTTTTTTCTTTTTTCGAATTCCAAAAATGTTAATGCCTCTGAGCAGTTCCACGTAAAACGGGCCTACAGAAGGAAACAAAATTCTTATTGATGTGTAAACATCTATACGCTAGGGGGTAAAAATCTTTTTCACAATATAAACCCAAATTTTGAGTAAGATTAATCTTAGTTGAGTAAGATTGTAATAACGCGGTGTGAACTGTGTATGAGTGTATTAGTGTAATCATGCGGACAACAAGAAGTACAGAGAAACTTAACAGCTGCATAGAAATACACTAACACTGGCAAAGGGAGTTTCAAGGTCAAACTCCTGTAGTAAGGTCGTAAGTTTGTTGGTTGTTGCTGTGTTGCCGTGTTTTTGAATTGAGTGAGTATTTCGGCGTTGCCGTTTTTGATTTTTGCCGGGAACTTCTGGGATTTAGGGGAATTTGTGTCCAGTTTTTCAGGATTCAGACCCGGTTATAATAAATAATACTATTATTTATGTCTGCGGGGAAGCGGAAGGGCGATATGCCTGGTGGGAGTGAGTCAGAGGTGTCTGATGCGAAGCTTATCGGTTTGAGCGATTTGTCGGATGTAGAGGAAGGTACGAGGGTGAAAAAGAAGCGGATGAAGCCCGGTTCGTCGAAGTTGAAACGGGTGAATGATGAGAAGAATGTTTGGGAAGAAGGTGAAATGTTTCATTACTAGATGTTTACACATCTCAATAAGAGAATGACAATTATACACAAATGAAAAAATTTATATCTTCAACATTTTTTAAGATTTTATTGTATTCGTCTTCCCATTATTAATAAAAATCGTTATTACTGAAAAGAATATAATTTTGTTACTTTTTATTGAATTTAAAAAAAATACTCAGTTAGATCATTCTCCTGTCTATAATAGCACGGATAGCAAATAAGTTAATGTCTTATTATTGTCTTATGAGTATGGGTTTATCAATAAAAAGTTTTACTTCTTCTAATTTTTAAAATTTACGTACTAGGTCACACCCGTCGGTAACACCCGTTGGTCACACCCGTCGGTCACACCCGTTGGTCACACCCGTCGGTCACACCCGTTGGTCACACCCATCTCATTTTAAAACAATTTTTTTAGGAAAAATGATTTTTTATCAAACAATAAATACATAATACAATTAGGGAAGTAACGAATACCGATACCGATACCGATATATCGGCGATACTTCAGATTTTCCGATACATCGGTATCGGCGATATTTTACTGTCGATACGACGATACTTTTAAAAAAATTTCAGAGTTTTTTTCTGACAAATTATTTATCTTTTGTTAATTTCACCATGAACTAAATTCATTTCGTTATTGTTTAAATCTTATTAATATAAATTTTAAAAATGAATAATATTTTATGCTGTTATTTTGTAAAAAAAATTATTTATTTTTGTTAATTTTACCATGAATTTAAATTCAATTCGTTGATATTTAAATAAATCTTCCAGCAAAAAAAGACACTCCAAAGAAGTCATGAAAATGAAGAATTCGCGATCCGGAAATTATTTATTTTTTGTTCATTTTACCATGAATTCAAATTCAATTTGTTGTTTTTTAAATCTTATTCCAGCAAAAAAAGACACTCCAAAGAAGTTATGAAAATGTAGAATTCGCGATCCGGAAGTTTTGCGAATTTGCACAATTTCTAATTAGTTTTACATATCCTTGCCATTGCAAGAACTTCTGAACTTCGATTACCAATCACCCAATTGGAAGCGATGCTAGGACAAATTTCTTTTTCCGTGTTCTATAATGATTTTTCCTCAAGGAAAAAGGATAAAAAATTACCCATTTTCAAAATTTTTTTTAATGCGAATTTACATTGAAAATTGTATTTTCATGTAAATTTAAGTGAATAAATATGAACTTTTAGAAGACTTTAATAATTAAGCCATTAAGTTATTTAGAAGACTATTAATTGATAAATGTCCTTTAAAAATCGATTTTTTAAAAAGCATGGAGATTATTTTTTAAAATTATAAAGGAATTAAAAATTTGTCTTGCTTGTAGCTCCTTAAAAATTACTTCCAATTTTTTATACTGGGTTAATATCAATTTTAAATATTAATAATCTCTTACACTGTAATTTTGTATAAGAAAAAAATTGTACTTGAGTTTTGTTAATCTAAACTTGAACTCAATTTCAATATTCGTATCGGTATCGGAATCGGTATCGGCGATATTTATTTTTAAATATCGGTATCGGTATCGGATCGGCAAAACGGCGAATCGTTACATCCCTAAATACAATCAAAAACACTTGGATTAATTACCCACACCAATATTATTGTGTGCGTTATAGTCAAAATTTTACACAATTTATCCTAAAGCCATAATTATTTAAAAGTAAGATTTGTAAGGTCACATCCGTCGCAGCTTTCTGACGACCATCTGAGCAGAAATCGTGTTCTCTCAGTTATTTAACGTCTTTAAGCTTAACGTCCTCGCGAGTCGCAGCCTTTTTTTAAGTAACAAATTTTATATTCTTGATTTATAGCGAAAAATGTGTGTAAAATGGTCGCAGCCAGTTAAATGGAATTAATCCTCTGTGACTATTCTTGTGCAACGAATTTTTCTTTTTATTTTCTAAGTTTTAGAACTTGAATATTTATGCACAAACTCTCAAGAGAAAAATGAGAATTATTAAGAAAACTTAAATTAGAAAGTCTGCAAATTAGACAAAAGTCGCAAGACGTAGGTCAGATTATGTGCAGACTGTTCTCTTAAGTCTGTGTTTTTGAGATCTCACTTAAACTAGGTTTAGTTAATCTGAAAACAGACTTGTGCCGCCATTACTAAGTTCGTATATAAAATAACGGAACAGCTTAGTTTTGCTTAAAAATCAGAGTTTCACACTACCTTAAACTAAGTTTAAACTTAATCCACATCTGAAAAACTCAGCCTTAATGTGATAAATGTTATTAATCGGATCTTTCAGAAAATGCACAGAAAGAAACGTTGTACCAGAGAACTGCCGAATGTTCTATCTAAGATAATTTTATCCTACTCGGTTTTTTTAGTTCCTATATTTATAAAATTTTCATTACATTTGTATTTAGATAAAAAGTTCAATTAGAGCTTAGGGCGCCAACGAACTCTCTCCATCTATGTATGACGATTGTTAGCTAGTGCTTTAACTTGATTCCATGTCATTCCATGACCATGACGTATTCTCTTTTTACATTTATGATCCAGGTAAGACGTGGTCGACCGGGTCCTCGTTGGCCATGGGGACGCCACTCCACTGCTGTACATGATATATCATGCATGGGCTTTCTGAGCCGAGTTTTTATTTCGATTTAAATTTTGTTGAGGTTTGCCATTTCAAGCAGCTGTTCATTAGTGACCCAATAAGTCCAGAAGATGCGCAATATTTGGCATAGACATCAATTGGTAAAAGCTTGCAGTTTTCTTATGGTTTCTTGGGATAATCTCGAGGTGGTACAATCGTAGAGAAGAAGGCTAGTAAGACTATTGTTAAAAATCTGAATCTTTGTTGCCTTACTGATATCGTTTGATCACCATATTTCGTAAAGCGATTGGAAAGCTGTTCGTGCTTTGTTGATCCGGCCATTTATGTCTTTTTCCCACCCACCCTCTGCAGTCACTCAAAGCGAATTAATATCAAGTGGCCTTATCATTAAAACACCACACATACAAAGTAGGTGTAGGACTGTTTTTATTTGTACGTTGGCAGTTCGGATTAAAGTTTTTCTCTTTTTTTATGTAGAGTTTGACTGATGGGGTGTAATCAGCTGATTATCATCTGTGATGATAAGGCTACTTGGTACTGAATTCGCCTTGCAGTCACTGAGCTTCCAAGGTAGCAGAAAGAGTCCACCTCTTACTCTTACCTCAACACGCATGAGCTTCTATTCGGTTGATTGTCTGATAAAGTCTCAGATTTTTTTTGCCGTTGGACATGTCAGCAAGAAATGTTTACTGGGTATGTATCTACTCTTTTGATGTTCATGAAAAAAGGACAAGAAAAAAACTGTGTAAAATCATAAGAAGAGAAAATATGTTCACAAATACACTTACACAAACACACAGTTAAACAAATAGAATGAAATAAATTATTTTAGAGAATATTATTTGCCCAACAAGAAAAAAAAAACACACATCTTGCAAAAGTTGTTTTGTTTTAAACTTATTTAAAAATATAAACGCTGAAATATTTTAGTATTTATTCATAACAAAAAATATATATATTTTTTAAATAAATAAAATCTACACACACACACACACATACAGACACACAAACACATTAAGCAATATGTGTGTGTTTCTCGCAGATTTCAAAGAAAAATAACTAGAAAAGAAAGACAGCCAGAAACAAAAAACTAAATTTAATTTTAAAATATAAATTAAATATAAATTACATGCACTAAATTGTGAAAAAGAAATAAAATTTGCAGTGGCAACAACAACAAATACAATAATTGAGAAAAATTTTAGGTATCAAAAAACAAAAATGTTCTTGAAATGATTTTTCTTATAATCTTTCATTTTTGTTTATTTGTACGTAATAAAAAATAAAAAAAAAGATAAAAAATTTCACAAATAGGCATTTTCTCTAGACATAATTTTGCTTACAATATTTTACGACATACAGACAGACTACATACAATGCGTATGAATGATTGCATAGTTTTCCAATAAATTTCATATTTCTTTATTTATTACATATTTCTAATTCTTTAGACAAAAGAAAAATTACAAGATTCATATTATTAAAGCAGCATAACCCAACTACAACAAATATGTCTCATAAAATTGTCTCATAATTTCACTTCAACAAATAATTAATAAACAAATTGGCAACAAATTCTTCCATATCATTTGAATGTGACATTAAAAAAAAAGCAAATATATTAAAAATTTTTATAGAAAAAAAGCTATAAAAATTTATGTTCCTATTAGAAGAAGAAAATGTATGCAATTATGAAATCTGTAAAGTACTCGAGACTAGACAGACAGGACGGACCGACACACTTACATGTCTACGTATACATGTAATACATGTATAGGAAAACATGTATTTATGTTGCTCATACGACGACATGCCTGTCAATAAAATAACAGATTAACGAGGAAGGCTGCTTGCTCGCTATCTATTATCTGTGTTCTGTTTATAGGCAAAAATATGCATAATAAATAGAATTAAAAAAATTAATTTATTTCAGTTTGCAAAACATGTTGACATTCAATATAAATTTTTGGGTGCCAACATAAATAACTCGATATATGTAAGTATATAGAAGATATGATGATCTAAAAAGATTTGACCGGCCGGCAGTCACGTCAATCTACAAATACGTATTCATATGTACGTATGTATGTATACAAATATGTATGTGTGTACGAATGTACCCAGCAGATAACGCAACTTGTCCAAACACGCATGTAAAGTATACTACTCCATAGAAGATTAGGACTACTCCAAAGGTAATCCAAATGTATAGAGAAAACATGGTCGATTTTACATTACGATGGCCTAACTCTGCACTAAATCGGAGTGGTCCCAAAGCTACTCCATGCCAACACTTAATGGAGCACTCAAGTGCTCGTGTTGAAATTATTAAAACACGAGCACTTGTCGCTTAACTCTTGTTTACAAATGATATGCTCCATGTCTGCATTACAGCGGACTAGTCTTAAAACTACTCTATGTCACTAATAGATAGAGCACTCAAGTGTTCGTGTCTTAACGATTACACTCGTTAAAACTCAAACACTTGTCGGTTAACTAGAAGCTATTGTTTGCAAATGACATGGTCCACGACTGCATGATATAGGACCATGTTATAACTAGTCCATTTCAGCAAAAATGGACCATATAGTCCAAAATTATCTGTAGGGTAGTATGTAAAAACATAATAGAAAGAAAGGTAAATATATATAGTTTTTTTGATTGAAAAGAAAATATTGAAAAATTATTGAAATATTTGTGAAGGACGTTGATACACTCAATTTAATACAGCACATAGAAAATATCTCGCAGCTGTAATGTTTAAATTGCTTGAAAAGTGTTAATAAGCCTTATTCAGATGACAGAATATTGAAAATATGTATAATAAATTTTTATTCTATAGAAATACTATATTTTTGATATAGAACTAAACCACCTCAAATCAATCAATGCGTGCAGTGGACCCCAAGGTAAATCGAAAAATAGAAGTTGCAGCAGTCACCCCCTGTAATAAAAGATATGTTAATGACGTTTCTGAAACAGGAACAAAAATTTTAGCCACGCTATAAAATACAGCATTTTTAATTTTTTATATATGGTGCCAGCACTTGCAGTCCAATCTCATCATATCGTTGCTTATAGCTTGACTGAGGCTTAATTTTCTCCTCGGGTCAGTTCTTACTCCGACATCGAATTCTGGTCGCCACCTATGCCATTTCGGACCCTTCCCTCCTAATCTCCCATTATTTGCACGTGTCAAGAGAGCCCTTCTAAGACTTTGTATATCTAGGTTTTAATATACTCACCTTTATGCCACGCCCCAAAATTGTGCCCTTTTTTCCTTTTTGATATAAATATTACATTGAAATTTGCACCAGTCACCACCCCTACAGAGAAAAAACTAAAATTCTTATTCTATTACTGAAATTCATAATTTCAAAAGCTTTTTTTTTGTGGAAATGGAACCTACCACAAAATTCGTAAAGGTAAAAATTAAAATTCCTAATTATTTAATAAGAAAAAAAAATAAATAAATTCGAGGAAAAACGCTACATTGCACCGATAGTGGGATCTTCTTAGCTTTAGTTTAAGATTTCGATGGAGAATTCAACACTTTTGACCAATGCTGGGATTTCATTAGTAATCATTTCTCAGGGATGTTCTTTCAAAATATCTATAAAAACAAATTTGTCTTGTCAAAAATAGGTTAAAGCGGCTAATAGACGTCTTGTTTTTAACATCTTAAGTGGCTGCTAGACAGATCAATATTTAGCTTCAATATATGTGTTTGTGTGCGTTTATTATGAAAATCAAAAGCATTTTGATATTCTTCAATATTTCCCCTCCGTATATGTGTAACAATTTTTTGTAAACAAACCCATACAAACACATATAATGAAGACTAGCTATACCCGGCGTGCTTCGCTACCCCATTGTTGTGCAGATATAGAAAAATTAATTAACTTATTTTAAAATAACCATAAAATTGGTTAGTTTTTTTGGCGATCTTTTTAGTTTTGGCAAATTTTTGCGTTTTAGCGATTTTTTAATTTTGGCGATTTTTCGTTTTGACTTTTTTAATACTGGAATTTTTTAGCTTTAGAGTGTTTTAAAATTTCAAAAGTTTGCTCTTACGGTTTCCAAGATATAGCAAACTGTTTAAACTACATAGTAAAAATTACATTATTTTTCAGAACACCCTCTAATTTTTTTTGCGTTAAATATTCTACAGACTACACCAATTAACACTAACTTTGAAAATTTCGAGAGTCTATATAAAAGTGTCTGTATATTACATTAGTATTTCAACATGTTTCGTTGCTCGCTTTAGAACACCCTTTAATCTTTAGCCCGTAGCTCTTACGGCTCTCGAGAAAACAGCCTGCGACAGACAGAAAGACAGACGGACTGACGGACAGCGTATCGAAAACAATAAGATTAATTTATACTTTTGGTGTACAGAGAACTAAAAAGAACTTTTTCCAAAAAGTAACTTTTAAAAAAAGTATTCATTTTCAAAAGAGTACCATTTTCAAAACGTGCCCTTTCCAAAAAACATTTTTCAAAAAGTACCATTTCTTAAAACTACATTTTCAAAAAAGTAGGTTTTCGAAAAAGTACCTTTACTTCTAAATATAAAAAGTTAACAAAAAAAGTACCAAAATTATATTTTTACCCTTTTTCGGCCCCTAAATGTACAAATTTCAAAAAAATACAAAACACCTATCCACTAATTTTTTTATCTTATTATGTCTACCTTACTTAGATTCGAAGATATAAGAACACCGAGTTTACCCGTTTTTTACCCCTTTTAATCCCGTTAGAGTTTAAGTTTTCAAAAATTCGTTCTTAGAGAATATATACAAACATGCATTCAGTTTGATACACATACTGTGCATAAAAAATAGTTGTATGGAAAAAAGTACCAAAAACGGCTACCAATTTTACCCATTATATATTCAAATTTGAAACAAATTTCAAAACTGTTTTCAAGGGCTTTTTAAGGAGAGAAGAATGAATTTAAAGTTTAGTTTCTAACTTTATTACTTTAGGATTTAAGCTGTTAACAAATAAAGTACCAAAATTATATTTTCACCCTTTTTCGGCCCCTAAATGTACAGATGTTAAAAAAGTTTCAGACACCTGACCGCTCATTTTTCTATCTTATTATGATGCTTTTAGAATTGTATGTCTACCTTACTTAGATTCGAAGATATAAGGTTACCGATTTTACCCGTTTTTACCTCTTTTAATACCCTTAGAATTAAAATTTTCAAAAATCCTTTCTTAGTGAAAATATACAAACATATTCATTCACTATGTATATCAATTTGCATAAAAAATAGTTGTATGGAAATAAGTACCAAAGAGGGCTGCCAATTTTACCCATTATATATTCAAATTTCAAAAAATTCAAAACTGTTTTTGAGGGCTTTTTAAGGAGAGAAGAATAAATTTCAAGTTTAGTTTCTAACTTTATTACTTTAGGAAATAAGCTGTTAACAAAAAAAGTACCAAAATTATATTTTCACCCTTTTTCGGCCCCTAAATGTACAGATGTTAAAAAAGTTTCAGACACCTGACCGCTCATTTTTCTATCTTATTATGATGCTTTTAGAATTGTATGGCTACCTTACTTAGATTCGAAGATATAAGGTTACCGATTTTACCCGTTTTTACCTCTTTTAATCCCCTTAGAATTAAAATTTTCAAAAATCCTTTCTAAGTGAAAATATACAAACATATTCATTCACTATGTATATCAATTTGCATAAAAAATAGTTGTATGGAAATAAGTACCAAAGAGGGCTACCAATTTTACCCATTATATATTCAAATTTCAAAAAATTCAAAACTGTTTTTGAGGGCTTTTTAAGGAGAGAAGAATAAATTTCAAGTTTAGTTTCTAACTTTATTACTTTAGGAAATAAGCTGTTGACAAAAAAAGTACCAAAATTATATTTTCACCCTTTTTCGGCCCCTAAATGTACAGATGTTAAAAAAGTTTCAGACACCTGACCGCTCATTTTTCTATCTTATTATGATGCTTTTAGAATTGTATGGCTACCTTACTTAGATTCGAAGATATAAGGTTACCGATTTTACCCGTTTTTACCTCTTTTAATCCCCTTAGAATTAAAATTTTCAAAAATCCTTTCTTAGTGAAAATGAATATGTATTCACTATGTATATCAATTTGCATAAAAAATAGTTTTATGGAAAAAAGTACCAAAAAGAGCAACCAATTTTACACTTTATATATTCGAATTTCAAAAAGTACCAAAACAATTTTGAGGGCTCTTCGTAAGGATAGAACAATGCATTTTAAATTTAATTTCTATCTTCATTACTTTAGGATATAAACGGTTAACAAAAAAAGTACCAAAATTATATTTATACCCTTTATCGGCCTCTAAATGTACAAATCTGAAGAGAGTACCAAATACCTGTCCGCCCATTTTTCTATCTTATTATGATGGTTTTGGAATTTTATGTCTACCTTACTTGGATTCGGAGATATAAGGTTACCAGTTTTACCCGTTTTTACCCCCTTAGCATTTGAATTTCCCAAAACCCCGTCTTAGTGGATCCATACATCCTGAGGGAGCTTATTTACGAAATTTCAACTTTCTAGCTTTAGTGGTTCGGGCTGGGCGATGATGAATCAGTCAGTCAGTCAGTCAGTCACTCAATAACGTTACTCTTTTATTTATATAGATTTTAAACATTCTCATGCATACTCGCCGCTTTCTTACTTTTTGATTATCCAACACGAATAATATGAGATATAAATTTTTGCAGTTGTATGGGAGGTGGGCGTGGCAGTGGTCCAATTTTGCCCATTTTTTTGACAGTGGTACATATTGGCCAGTACCACCTTGTACCGAAATTCATAAGTCTAGCTTCATTTTTTTCCAAGATATTTAATTTTGTCTCCCTAGAATGGCTAAATCTTACACTGTGCGTTCTTGACAACAATTGACTACTACTGACAGTCTCTTACAATTTTCTGCGGCTTATTAATATTAGTAAATTTTCATTGTCGTGTTGATGTGACGTCGACGTCGTCGTTCATAATAGGGATGTATCTTCTGGGAGTTCACAAACAAATAAACAGAAATTTTATTTGATACAAGATAGATTTGATACAAATGTTGTTGTGAATTAAGCAAATATATAAGGAACTTTATAAAAAACATATAAGTTTTTAAGCCTACTATGCTTATTCTATTGTGATTTTAAAAGCTCATTTGCAAATTCTCATATGTTTTTTGAAAGTTCTGTCCATAAGAGGTGTGAGTGAAACTTAGCAAAAGTATAGTTGAAGCCTACTGATGATTGGGTAAAGTATCAATGAATTACAGGCATTAGAGGTGGAAAACTACCGTGTCACTATCGATATTTTGAAAAAATATATCGATATATCAATTCAAAACTATCAAAAGTTAGAAAAACTATCGATAAATCGACGGTACTATCGTGATGCTATCAAAGTTTTATATTTCTCAGAGAAAGCACAAAATATGTATGTAAAAATGCTAAATAAAACCGGTTTTTAAACAAAAAAGGACTTTATTTGTTAGTTCAATAAATAACAAAACTAAAACACTTCGAAAATTTCAATATAAGAAAAATGTGTGAGTTCAATGATTTTCGAATCCAATTTAACTAACGGACGATCGTTGAAATACATGTCAAGCACAACATTAGTAGTGGATCATTTACTATCGATAGCGGCAAGAAAATATCGATTGTTTTCAAATAATAATCGATTACAGGATAAAAACATCGATAATCATACATAAAATTAAATATCGATTCTATCGATAGTGCCATCGATAGTTTTCGACCTATAGCGGGCATATAGACACACAGAAAAAATTATCACCAAAAAATTTTCAATCAAAAGTTTGTCTAAAAATAAATTTAGTTTTCAGTAAATTTTCTTTACATAATCAATGAATTGTTTGTTTGACTCTTATTTAGAACGCAAACACAAAAAACAACAAGAAAAACTGTGGCGTAAAAAACTACCCCGATGACGACATACACACAAACAACTACAACAACAACAATGATAGCAAAAGGGATGCGATTGTACCAATTTTGTTTACTGAAGAATTCTGAGTGAATCAATTCGCTAATATCGTTGCATTAATTCTCATTAATTTTTTTAAAGTCTTTAGATAAACATTCAGACTTGAGCACATTTAACAAAGTGAAATTTCATAAATGCTTAATGGATAATGATGATGATGACCCAGACAAATTTTTTTTTATATATTACAAAAAATCCAGTAAATATTTTTGTTTGATTTAGTAAATTGTTTTGCTTACAATTTGTAAATGTTTTTAAACAAATTGTTTTATAGATTTAAACAATTTGTTCACTGAAAAAACACGTTTTTTTCAATGAAATTGTTGATATATTTTTGTCTATATTTACTAATTTGTTTGTAGGTCCGTTCTTAGACAAAATATTTACTATTTCATTGAATTCCTTTACAGAATATGGAATTTTATTTTTTCTGTGCCTGCCCCGAAACAAATAAATTTTTTTTAAAGAGCTTTATATTATTACCCTGCGGGAAATTTGTGTCAATCGTTTAAAATGTACCTGTCCCATGACATGTGAAAATAGTACGAGTGAAGATAGGAAGGTACTGTGACCGGTTAAGAACAAAACTATTACTTAACCGGCATAAATGTTCCAAAAATGTGTAAAAGTTTATAAAATTATCTTGTTTTTATTTACAAAAAGTTTTTATTGGATCAAACGATCTGGGGCCCGTTTCTCAAAACTACAAGTTAAAAATCTACAAGCAAAATGCATACAAAACAACAACACTTTTACAAATTTTATTGTTGTTTTGCGTGTATTTTACTTGTAGATTTGTGACTTGTACTTTTTCTCAAAATTACAAGTTACAAATCTACAAATAAAATCCATACAAAACAACAATATAATTTGCAAATGTGTTGTTGTTTTGTGTGTATTTTACTTGTAGATTTGTAACTTGTACTTTTTGAGAAACGGGCCCCAGATAGCGAAACTTTGCAAAAAACTGAAACTGTTGTTTAGAAAGTTAAAAAATATTCTTCAACATCCAAAAAGTTGGGGAAAATTTTGAATTAATGAACAACTAAAAGCAAAAAGGTCGCTAATGGATCTTTCAGTATTGTAGAAACTGTAACCAGCACTATTCTCTAGATCAGTTTAGTGACCCATCACAAAGTGTCTAAAAGGTATCAATTGCTCCCTCCTATGATAAGGCCATTTTAAAGTAAGAGGTCCACTTCATGCAAAGTGTTAGAACTCAACCCGGTCCCTAACCCAAAAGAACAAGTCGCGTGACATATTCTGTGACAGTTCCTTTACCCCTAGGATAGTTTCTACGGATACCTTACAGCCATAAAATGAACTTTAAACACGCGAACCGTCAGGCACCTCTAGTAGAATATAAACATTTAATTAAGCTGTCATTACACTGTTTGAGTTTTTGTCTGATATCCGTTGAAAATAGAATCTATTCTATTTTCATCTAATATACAATATGAGTTTTAAATTTCATATTCTTAAAGTTAGCTATTGAAATCAGACGAATACTTTGACAGTATAAATATAGCTTTAGGATAATAATATTTTAATACCAAATAAGTCATAAAGCTTGCTTCAATGTCTTAAATATTTATAATAAATATAAAGAAAATTTAGAAAAAATTATATTATTATTTAAATAAAAATACTGACGCATTCTCTGACACAATCGTACAATCATGTATGAGTATCTTTGTGTAAGTATGTATGGATTGGTTAATCTATGATTTTAGTATAAACTTTCAAATTCTTACCAATACCACCAAGACAATGAAAAATAAAAATAAAATATATATATTCTAGTCTATTTTATTTTTTGCTCTTAAACATTTTGAGGCAAAAAAGTTTTTCTAAAAAAAAGCTAACTTTTGGCTGATGATAGATAGAGAATAGATACCAACCAACCAACCAACCAAGTTATTCGTAGCACTGCCATAGAATGAATAGAATACGAGTATGATCATCATTTTCATCATCATTGAATACCACGTACTAACTGTGTAAAAATAGCTCACAACAATAATTTTACTCCCATACAGTCAGTCAGTCAGACAGTCAGCCAGTCACTTATTCACAATTATAATCTAAATTTGTTTTTGTTATATTCTGTTCTAAACGTTTTTCATTTCATTCATTTTGTGTTCAGTATTATTTTATATTCCATACGAAATTGAAATACGTACAATTTGAAAAGCTAAGGATTATGATAAAGAAGCTTCAGCTTCTTCTTTTGATATAGAAAATTTTAATTTTCTTTTTATAAAAACTGAGGGCAGGGCAAGTAAGAGAGCTATGGTCGATTACATTGATAGAAAGCCCATCATAACGCTGATGTAATTTGACATCAATACTATGTCAAGGGTCTTCGTTTTTGACACCATGACACTTTTCATCATTGTGATGTCAACTTGTACATCAGCTGGTCACCAATGCCAATGATGACAAATCTGTCATGAATACAATGACAAATCGACATCAGAGGTCGAATTGAAATCAATTTAATCACAGAATATCATTTTTGCAATGATAAACTGTAATTGACATTATGCCGAAATTAATAAGAATTGCAATACATATGCTGAATAAAGTAGAAAAACAATTTTGAGCGCTTGTAGCTCTCAAGGAACACTTCATAGCGAAAAAAACTTTTATGAACTTCTTTGTTCCAAATCATTCAGAGATTTTGAAAACTTCAAAAAAAATTTTTTTTCGTTAACAGAACCGCATAACTTCATTTTTAAAAAAATGGAGATGTAGGACCATTTTAATTTTGAAGAAAACATTATGATGCATGCTCTACCTAGCCCGTTCCTAAGATCCTCTAAGAATTTCAGGATGTACCTCTATAACTAGGAGCAGAGTTATACTTACGGTGACCATATTTTTAAACAAAAAAAAGGACATTTCGAAATGTAATAAATACCCAGCAAAAACTACTGATTCGGCCGAAGCAGGTTTGTAAGCGAGAGAAGCTAATTTTGTTGTTGCTCTTGCTTCGAAAAGCGCCTTGAACATGCATGATTTTTGTTCGCCATGTCTCACTTTGGAGCTCTTGTTTTTTATATAAAGCAGCGCTTTTTTTTAAAGCATCAAAAATGCTCTAAAATCCTGTTTCTTCGTCTTATTGCATCATCCATTTGTATCATCGTTAAACTACAGACAAAACAAATCGTGTTTTATTATAAATCTCTCTCTCTCTCTCTCTTTCTATCTTCCTTACAATGGGTGAGACATGTAGAAGAAAAAAAATGCATACTTTAAATGGCTTAGTGTTTATTTGAAACAATTTGTGCGACAATTCTCTAGAACATTACTGACCAAAAATATTTTGGAACTGTATTGCTGAGAGAATTTCGAAGTACAGTAAAACGATAAAGTAAACGCTAAGATGTTCATTAAGATTTTAGCACAAGAAATTGTGTTGGTCGTATAAATGTATAATAATGCAGTTTACACTGAATTTGATATTTTCACTTGGTAAAATGGAGAAATTTTCAATAAATTTTGCCCCAATCCCCTTAGTTTTTCCAAAAATATCTTTTTATTTCTAATAAAAAGCACTTTGTTTTCCATCATTTATTTTACACACTGTATGTGCCAAAATACCAACACAGCTACTATACATGTACTCTCGTCGCTCTAACAACTAAAAAAGAGTATGTAAATCGAAGTCGAATTTGTGACTACGGTTAAATTGTCATAGAATAAAGAAAACGTAAAAGTTTTCTTTATTCTAGGACAATTTGTCGTAGTCACAAATTTGACTTCGACATACATAATACGGGTGAATATATAATAATATAATTCAAACTGTGTAATATTAGTTTTAGAGTTAAAAAAATATGTGATAAAAAAAGGACAATTCAATATAAAAAAGGACAATTCAATTTAAAAAAGACTATTTTATTGAAAAATAAAATTTTAAAGGACATCGTGTCAAAAAAAGAACTGTCCTCTGAAAAAAAGGATGAATGGTCACTGTAGTTATACTGGATGAAGTGTAATAAGTACACTTATTTTTGGGAAAATTTCAAACTTCTGCTATTAATGAGCGGTATATCTTGAAATTTTTAGACGATCTTTGGTATGCGTTACAGCATGTACCATAATTTTTTAGCCAAAGCTAAAAGGGTTTAATATCTTCATTTGCATAAAAAGAAGTCAAGCGGTTCTGTAAGATGTGCAAAACGTACCGAAAAAATTATATATAAAAAATTTTCATAATCCTTGGAAGAAGAACATCACAAAGGAACCAAAACACCCAAGTGGGCCGGTTATAGAAACCGGCAGTCTGTTTAACCTAACCCTGGAAAATTTGGAACAAAAAGCTTATACAGATTTTATAGCTATTAAGCATGACTGGACTGCTACAAGCTATTAAAAATGTGTGTTTCATACTCTATTAAACACACCCAGTGCACGGCACTGGGTGTGTTAGATCAAGTATCATAATTTTATATCCAAAATTAATATGGTTCAACATTTTCATTTTTGAAAAATGCAGTGAAGCGGTTCTGTAACATATGCCAAAACTTACGAATCGGCTCTTATTTTTATGTTTTGATAATCCTTGACGGATTAAGAACAAATAAGGCCATTACAATTTTTTCACTATGAAGTGTTCCTACACGCAAAGAAAAAACATGGTTGAGGTAACCATAATCGAAGACAACATACTTTGATTGAATATATGGTTGCAGTCAAACCATAACATTTTGAAACTAAATTTGTTTTAAACATAATAATGTTGTCTAAGTTAACAATAACATTGTTATATAACCATGCATATGGTTCCACTTAACCATACATATGGTTCCATTAACCATACATATGGTTTCATTAACCATACATATGGTTTCATTTAATCATGCATATAGTTCCATCTAACCATACATATTGTTCCTTTAAACATATATATGATTCCATTTAACCATACATATGGTTACATTTAACCATACATTTGGTTACATTTAACCATACATATGGTTCCATTTAACCATACATATTAATCTATTAACCATATATATGGTTCCATTAATCATACATATGGTTCCATTAACCATACATATGTTTTCAATTAAGCACACATATGGTTCCAATTAACCACTGATATGGTTACATTAACCATACATATTAATCTATTAAACATACATATGGTTACATTTAACCATACATATGGTTCCAGTTACTCATAAATATGGTTTCATTAATCATACATATGGTTCCATTTAATTATGCATATGGTTCCATTAACCATACCAAAGTTGCAATTCAATGCGACAGTTATAAAATACAACGATTGAAATGTGTAGAAAAAGTTCATGAAACTGAAGTAATGCCTGTTTCTTGACCCGTTTGCCTCTACGGAATCAGGAAGTACAATCATACATGATTATGTAAGTATATTATGTGTGGACAAAATCATTAAATTCCCAAAAGAAAAATTTCAAATATAGCACTAATTATATAGAACTTACCATTTTATTTTATTTATTAAATTTCTATATCTGTTTTTTTACAAAAAGCTAACACAAATGAACCGATCACTTGAAATTTAAATACAGAACTGATAGAAAAGCATACAGCCAAAGTTAAGAACAAAAACTTTTTTAAAAATAAACAGCCATGTTTTTTTCATAACCATAATTTCATTGAAAATAAACTGACTTAAGATAGTATGGTTCTTCTTATATTTTACTTTTGTAGAATCATACTAATGTTGCATTTTTAAATAAACATTGTTAAATGCAACCATGTTGCAATTTCTATGATGTGATGATTGAATGTAAACATGAGTTTATTTCTCGTAAACTAATTAAGGCTCACAATTATTTAAAACAATAATAACTTATTTACCAGAACCATAAACTATATTGGGAAACATGACATTGCTGACGCAACCATGCCACAACCATATATTTTCTTTGCGTGTAGATAGTTGTTACAAGCTCTTGAAAATTTCTTTAAAAAAGGCAGAAACATTGGGATTTTCTACTTTATTCACGCTAACTCTGGTCCTAGTGAGCGACACCTCCTGAAATTTTTAAAGGGTCTGTGGCAAGTGTTAAAACATCAACCATAATATTTTGGTGAAAATCGCAAGGGTAAAAAACATATTTTTTCTGTGAACTGATTTTTTTCATGACATTAAGAATATCTTAAAATATCTTAACCCCCACAAACATGCGCTGGCTTACAGGAAATTTATTAAAGCTATTAACATTACGTATAACAGTCCACTACAATCCTATGTAGCCAATATTAAGGGTATACTTTGATTTTAACCAAGGATAATTAAAAAATACTTCTCCTTCAATTTGGCAAATATGATAGTCATGAAATATTCAGCGAAACGAATATTTGTAACATCACTAATGCAAATATCACACGCAATTTAATACAATTTACAATATACTACAATATACTACTTTTATTTTTCCCGTTTCACATGTGGGTTGAGAGCTGAAAACTTTTCTACTTACACTGTTTTTTTTTATTTCAAATGTTTTTCTTTTGTAGGTATAAAAGATACAAATATTTTGCTATTTATTTTTCAAGAATATATGTACATTGTATATACATATTTAAGGCCCAGAAAAAAAAATTTTTATACACACATACATACATATGTATATGCTTACAAAAATGCATGCAAATACAATACATACATATAATACATAGAATAAATAAATTTTTATTTGTAAATGAATATAACAACAGACAGTAGAAAGAAACATAAGTATTTTATTTCAGATTTTTAAACTTTAATGGAAATTCTTTGGCATTTGCCTCTCTGCTGATTGTAAAAGTTAAGATTGTATAAACAATATTGATGCAAATGCAGCCATTAAATTTAATGAATTTTTGATTAATTTCTTGTTCATACGAATATGCATATTCCACCTCCAATGCATGTGTGTCAAAAATTCAATTTTGACGTACAAAATATTTCTTCACCAGACTCGAACAATAAATGAAAAACGATTTATTTACACCCTAGATGGCTTTCTTTATTTCAGATAACATATACAAAGGCATTCTGGTATCAGTTTATCACCACCTATCCAATGCTTGTCGTGCTAAAACTTATTGTTGTATTATTAGCAAGCACTTAATCATTATAATGCTCCGTGGGCCCGATCGCAAGAAAAAAGATTGCAAAATGTATCTTTTAAACTACTGATCCGATTACAAAATCTTGTATGAAAAACTCATAGAAGAGGAATTAACCTTTCCTAAAAATCGTATTGCACAGATACTAGGGGGAAATCTTAGGAGTGGCTTGTTTAGGGTTAGAATTATTTAGAGCTAATTTCAGCGCCTAAATTAGAGAGACGAGAAGCCAAAGTGTTTTTCCCGCTTGTATTTGTTAAAAATGCTTTACAATTCCTTAGCAATGGAAGGAATTATAAAGGAGTTAGAAGTGTCGAAATAAAAGAAAAGAAATTTTCTATTAGACTTCAAGTAATGATTTTATTTATATGTTTACTGCTCGCCAGTTTGATTTTAAGTGTCGCGCACTTATTTTCTTAAATTATAAAGAACTTCATGTTAAGCTAGTTTTAGTACAAAGTATAGCAAATATTTAAGTCCGTTAACATTAACAGAAAGGCAGTAATTCACAATGAGTTTAAAGCTTGTTAATTGTTACAATTCATGTCTTAACATAAAGTTGTTAGGCAATATAAAAAGGATGTACAAATGTGTAAATTTTAATATAAAAGATTGTGTACTTTTTTATGAAACAAAAAAAATCAAATATATGTGTATATTTAAGATACAAAAGTTTAAAAGAAATATTGTTTAAATGAATGTATTTTAAACACGTATCATTGGCCAACCTGATGGAATGTACGGCGAACACCTAGAGCAACAACAACTTTTTAAATGTCGTAACTTTCACAAATGTGATGATCCTGATACATATTAATACAAAATTTACACGATGAAATATTTCATGAAATTAACACAAATTCTTTGCCTGTCCATTCTATTGGCAAATAAAGAAAGTTTCATGTCACAAATTTCATGAAATATTTCATAATATAAATTCGGTATAATAACCATTATTTTTGCGAACTTTCCCACTGACTAAGTCATATCTATTCGAATAAATTGGCAAATATTGTGACAAAAATCTTCTTTTTTTTTATTCGGCATATCCATTAATCTGCAGACCAAAGATAGTAATTAGAGTTTTTTATTCCTGGACTTTTTTGTTTCCCGGGAGAGCGGGAAATAAAAAAGAAAATCTCGGGATGCCGGGAATTCCCGGGAATTGAAGAACATACTAAAATATTTAACAAAAAATTTCTCAGCGAAGTAAGATGACTGAATTGTGGTTCAGACCGCGCACAGAGTGGTTGCAATTTTATATACTTTGGCAATGAAATGTTGCGCAGACTTTTAAGACTTTGCATCATCAGTACAATTCATTTTGATGTTTTGGAGCTCAGCCAGCGTTGGTCTGCTTCTCTCACCAAGGACAAATGCAATAATCTTTTGCAATATACAAAGGTATCTGACCGTATAATTACTGCTCGCTTCAAATCAAGGTTACGGAAAATCTCAACCAAAAATAATTTCTATAACCAGCCAGAAAGTGTTCTAAGCTCCATCCCTGGAGGAGATATCAAAATTCTTCTTGGTGATTTTAATGAAAAGGTTGTTACCCGCAATCAGATCGATCATATTATAATCAACAAACTTTTCCTATGTTGCCTCCTAGACGTAAAAACAAAGCGCGGTGCAGATATGAACACAGACCACCAGTTATTAGTTGGTGTATTCAAGCTTCATCCAGCAGCAGTAGAAACTTCAGTGGCTCCGATACATGCGAACATTCGCACTCGAGAGAAGCTCAAACGTGGGAAACCATTGTTAAAATGTCTAGCCAGTCAGCAAGAAGAGTTTTAGGAGTCAACGGAAAAACTAAAACGCCGTGGATAAGTGAAGAGTCATGGATTAAAATAGTAAACCGTAAGCGCCTACGCAACACAATCACACGATCAAAGATACCTCAGGCAAAGAGTTTAGCAAGGGAAAACTATCGTGCATCCGCTTAAAAAGTGAAGAATTTAGTTCGTGCAGAACGTGAACGCTACTTCAAGCCGATTGCAGAGGAAGCGGAAAAAGCATCTAACATCGAGTACATGAGAGTAGTATATTCAGCCATTAAAGAACTCGGAGGCAAAATAACAAGATCGATATCAGTGATTAAGGATCAAAACGACAAGAAATTACATCTCCAAAAGGAAAATTGAATCGATGGAAGGAATTCTTCAGCTCTGCCACAATTCAGGACATCGGAACTGAATTTGATATTTCCACGTGTCCCTGGCTCGCTCGACGCAGAAACCCATGCAAAGAAGTATTATTTTGACATTGATTGCTTTAAAGGACAACAAGGCAGCCGGTCCTGATGCAGTTCCTGCAGAGCTCTTAAAATATGGTGTAGAGCCCATTGCAGACTCACTCACACCTATTTTACAATCTGCATGGTTGAACAGTCACATTCCCGCAACTTGGAAGGCTGGAGTGATTGTCACAATTCCCAAAAGAAGTGATCTCTCAGCCATTGCAGAAACTGGCGAGGAATAACACTGCTAAACACCATCAACAAAGTTTTCGCTCAGCTGCTTTTAAACAGAATTGCTCCAGTAGTAGAATCAACTCTACACAAAGAACAGGCAGATTTCAGAGCAGGAAGATCATGATCATGTGGACCAAATTAACTCTCTTCGCATTATAATTGAGCAATCGAAAAAATACAACTCGCACCTGTATATGCTATTTGTAGACTGTGAGAGAGCTTTTGACACCGTAAATATATCAGCTATCTGGGCTGCTCTCCAAAGTATGGGAGTCCCAGACAGGGGTATTAAGTATGACGATTTTTTACGATATGACAAAAAACGATATGACGTACTATGTTGTCATATAGTACGTTTTTTACGATATGACAACACTGAGAAAGCCATGAACGGTGTATGGCTTTCTCAGTGTTTTCATATCGTAAATAGCTTACGATATGACAACACAGTATGTCATATCGTTTTTTGCTATATCGTAAAAAATCGTCATACTTAACACCGCTGGTCCCAGAGAAATTAATTACCCTAATTCGTGAGCTATACAGCGATGCTGAATGTAGAGTATATTTGCAACACAATTCCAGCCCGAATGTGCCCCTCCCGGAAAAAAATTAAAAAAGTGCTGCCACTTTCCAATTTTATGTTTTAGAATAGCTTTCCTTAAAATAAAACGACGTTCCTTATATATGCAATCTTCGCGAAAAACCGAAGAAGAATTGCAGAAATTTCAATTATGACGTTTTAAATTTACTTCTTGATCCAGCAGAAACTAAATTGATAAAAAATTTCATGGATACCCTAAGTTCAGTTTTATAGCTCCTAAGCCATTTATTGTGTATGCCAAATTTCAAGCACGTAGCTTAATTTTTCGGGAGATATAGCACTTGTCTTTATAGATTACTCATTCGACACTCAGTGTGGCGCGCAGATTAACTGCCTGTTCCACTAAATGCGAATGACAGTTTCTTTTTTATAAACGAAAACAAGTTTGATTGTCGGTTCGCATTTAGAAGAACAGGCAGTAAATTCCTTTAAAACTCAGTGTTTCCGTTTTGTTGGTTTTGCGTTTTTCGGTGTTGCCGTTACTTTCCATCGAAATTTTGCGATTTTGGGGAGATGTTTCTTTTAGTTTTTGAGAATCCAGGGAACTTCTGAGATTTTGGGGAGATTTTAATGCAAGTTTTTGGGAAGCCTTGGACCAGGTTTGTGCTTTGGCTAATTGTTTGTGCTGTTGCAAAATGAAGGTGTCTCGCCTAAGTATCTTCCAATCGATAGCTGTTTTTATTTACGAATTATCTTCTTTTTCCTTCTAGAGGTTGAAATTACTATCTTCGTTCACTAGGTGTCATCAAGGTAGGTGATTTTTTTTTAATTATAACTTTTATTTTTGGTGAAGTTCATGGCGTCAAAGATAAGGGGCGTCTGACATAGCGACTGAGCATACCCGGCCGAAGGTGGCCTGCCAATCACATAAGACCGAAAGTGGCCGACAGATGGCATAACGCCGAAAGTAGCAGGCCGAAGACGCACAGTAGCTCAAATTGGAAAAAATGGTAATAAATCTGTAACTTTGAAACTTGTGATCCGATTACAAAACGATGTATGTAAGTGAAAATCATAGAGAAGAATCTACGCTTTAAAAATGTTGAAATTCGGGCTACCCTATTGAAATACACGTTGAGCTACAGAGTGTCAAAGTTTACTACCTCGGGCATAAAACTTTGTCGGCCTTATAACTTATGGAAATATAATCCGATTTTAATTAAATGAAATTTAGTGTAATGCTTATAAACAGATAAGGAAACTGCAGTTTATTTCATTAAAATATCTTTAATATTTTCAAAGATATTTGGCTTTTAATTTTAAAATTTTTGGTTTTTGGTTTAAAACTAAAATTTTTTTATTTTCAATATTTCAAAAGCATAGACTTCGAAAATGAGTGCATTTGAAATTATTAATCGATTAAAGCATGCATGCACGTATATCCAGAAGCGGTCGAATAAGGTGAATTTTTCTACGCAATTCTAAATTAATCGCTTAAGAAAAAGTGTGGGCAGAAGAGCAGCATATTGTCTAAAAACAGTCAAATTTTCAGAAACATTTCATTTACATACCTGCATGAAAGCTGTAGTAAACTTCATTTTTTTTTTGACTATTTTTTAAAAAACATATCAATCCTCTTATGTCAAAAAAATGTTAACGATATACTCGTATAAAACGGCCATTTTTTATGAATTTTTCATTCCAAAAATAATATGTAAAGTAAATGCGGATATCCAATATTTTTAGGGCAAGAGTCTATTACGTATGAGTAATATGATGGCCTACGCAGAAGGGTGTAGTCCGAAGGCAACAGGAACTTTGTTACGAATTGGTTGGAATTAATTGAAAAAAGTATTGTGTAAACATTTTCGTTGCAATTCTTTACGGAGTTCCATTAAAACTTTTGTAAGACAAATTTATTAATTTTGTTCTTGAGTTTTTTATATAACGTAACTTTATAAATAATTCTTATCATTTGCATTTATACATGAGTTTATAAAAAAAAGTGTTATTTATGCTGCCTGAATTGGGTTGAATGTCCTCTGGAGTTCATATGAATTGCTAGTATTTATGCAAACTTATTAAGAGAGACTATTTTTATCACTTCGAAACATTCACATGCAAATATTTTAAGACTTCTAAATATGCATATACAAAATTTTATATATTAACGATTAATTTTTTATTTTCTTTTTTGGGACTAAAAAAACACATTATTCTATTTTTTAAATATATATGCATGTGTGTATATATTTTATTTACTTCTTTAAAATCAGTATTACATAATTTAATTATATGTTTCTACTCTCCTGATTCATTAACATGGAAAAAACGTTTTGTTAAAAATTTGTATGCACTCTGCAACACTCAGGACCTTATTGTATAAATCACATCAGCAAAGTGCAATTTATATGGAGAAAAAAACAGTTTAAAAAATCTTACAACTTTGTGTTTTGTTTTACGTTTGATCGGTGAAAAGTTTGTAACAATAGAAAATGTTTTAAAAAATTTTTAATTTTGTTGCAGTCCTTAATCGACCCATTAGCTTCACTTTAGTGACGTGACTTATACACTTAGGCCTGTATTTTTTAAACAAATTTTTATACAAATTTTTAAAGTAACGTTTGATTTATCTTTATTTAGTATTTTTTTTAAACAAAATTGTCACATTGTTTATTTTTAGCAGCGTAACATGAAATCAGCTGTTCAGGAAAATTGAGACAAGAAAAAAGAACTAAAATCAATTAGATATTGTTTAATAGAACACACTAGAACATTTTGTATGGAATCCTTAGAGCTAATGAAGCATAAAGTTAAAAGCAATGTAAACGGCGCCGTCATTAAGGAAAAATGCATTATTGAATGCTGCCAAATTGTTGTTAAATAATTATTTACTATTGAAAGTATAATGCGAAATAAAATGAAATAATACATATAATAAAATGGTTTTGATAAATAAGAAGACAATGCGTTAAACAATCAACAAGATATAGCGAATATACAATTATATGGCTGATTCTCATTCTAAAAGAATATGATGTGTTTTTGTTTTCTTTTGTTTAGCAAAGTAAATAATGTATATATGAGAAGGTAGGATTCATTTTATAGTTTTCGCATCATTCAGTGGATAGTGAAATCAAATTATATTTTTCGAATTTTTTAAATTTTTTGTGTCTTTAGCATTACATTTGCTTTCGCGGTTGTTCCAGGAATGATTTTTGCGAAAAATAAACACCACAAAAAATTAGTATAGGGTGTGAAAGCACTATACATACACTCTCTAAAAAGAAAAAATTATAATAATTGCAAAACGAAATTAAAAGTTATGACGACTTTTTCAATTTTTACTTGGTTTCACATGGAAAAATATAAAATTTTTATTAATTTTGATTTTGTAAAATATAATAATAATAATTTTTTTTAAGAAATTTATTATTCGACATATTGTCATAATTTTATTTTAAATGAAATTTATTTGCTGGTGTTTAAGCAATGTCTAAGTTTGTATAAGTTCCAAACCTGATATGCTTATTTTTGAAAATCATTTATTTGTAAATTCTCAAATGGTTTTTAAAAGTTTGTGCATAAGATTAAGGGTTTGAACTGTTCAAAATTGTGATTGAAGTCTTCTGACGATTTGGTAAAGCACCAATGAAATGTTGCATATAGACAATGCTTAAACACCAGCAAATAAATTTCATTTAAAATAAAATTATGACAATATGTCGAATAATAAATTTCTTAAAGGTTTACTTTGAATTTTATTTTTCATTTTGCCTTATAAATACTTTTCTTGTTACACAATGGATTTCTAATTGTATAAAGGTGTAGAAAAATAAAATAGATTCATATCGAATAAAAAAAATTATTTGCTGGGTTTTGTATAAGTTCCAAACCTGATATGCTTATTTTTGAAAATCATTTATTTGTAAATTCTCAAATGGTTTTTAAAAGTTTGTGCATAAGATAAACGGTTTGAACTGTTCAAAATTGTGTTTGAAGTCTACTGACGATTTGGTAAAGCACCAATGAAATGTTGCATATAGACAATGCTTAAACACCAGCAAATAAATTTCATTTAAAATAATTTTTTTTAAGTAAAATATTAAAGTTTTATTAAAATACATTGAAA
Source organism: Panzeria rudis (assembly GCA_956483635.1). Taxonomy (NCBI): domain Eukaryota; kingdom Metazoa; phylum Arthropoda; class Insecta; order Diptera; family Tachinidae; genus Panzeria; species Panzeria rudis. The sequence continues at coordinate 116,118,864 of OY101449.1, read as the reverse complement.
TCGATTATAGAGGGATATTAGCTAGCTCCTATGCGCATTTGATTGGGGCTACTGCAAATCGTCAGGTAGCCTTTACCCAAAATTTCCATAGAAAAACTAAAGATATAATGTTAATTGTTGTGTTTTTCTTCCGACGGGGTTTTTTGAATTTGGAACGATTTTCGTCATCCCACGTCAAATTTGGTTTGTAAACAGACCGGTTTCGGCTATGTGCCATCTTCAGTGTTCTATTGAATACTCAATAGAACACTGAAGAATTGAATTCTCAATAGAACACTGAAGATGGCACATAGCCGAAACCGGTCTGTTTAGAAACCAAATTTGACGTGGGATGACGGAAAATCGTTCCAAATATAATGTTAATAATCACACGAATAAGAAGTTTTATAATATCAAACTTAAAACTTAAAAATTAAAATTCTAATTTGTAAAAAAGCACGTTACAAAATTAAAATTAATGTAATTCAATAATTCCCAAAAAAAGAAATTTATAAAATTTTTATGATTAAGTTATAAGTTTAGTCGAACTTTTTTATGTTTTAAAATAATTATTTACCAATATTTATACATGAGCAAAAAGTAGGCTAGCTGTTCTTTCAAATAAGACTTATTTCAATAAAATCGACCAACAATGTCAAAAATTATGTAAATTTCAAATAATTTGCTCGTAGCAAAATACGATCTACCTAATACATTCTTCGAAAATATGACAACCCATAGTGCGAAAAAAGCAAAATTGTTTCAAAGAAAACCAGAAATTTGCAAACCGATAATGTTCTTCACATCGTTCTATCCTTCAACTGCTGTTAACTTTTTTTAACCATCAAAAGTTATTAAATTAGTTTGGCTTAAGTTCATTTTTAATTTAATCTTTCGATCAAATTATTTTTTATTTAAGAAAGAAATTGTGAAGCATGTAAATATTGAACATTCAAAGAAAATTTTTGGCTGTACGGAAGGTTGAACTGACAGCTGTTTCGTGACCACCAAGTCTACTCATCAGAGTCCTTTACCCACACTACCACTGACAGTGGCAACAACACTGTAGCGAAAATCCTACTAATATTAGTAAGCTCAATTAACACACTGTCGCCATCTTGTGGCGAGTCGCACCTTATTGAACTTTGTCTAAATGTTCGGAACTTCACTAACTGTCTTTTTCTTAACATGTTCAACTATTTTAAGCTTTTTCCATTTCGGTCTTTTTTAGCATCCTAAAATGTATAGAGATAACTCATATTTAAAACGTTTTCTTACGTAACGCTCAATACATTTTTATACGAATTTAATATTTTTTTTCACAACGCACACTTTATTTCGAACTCAATACAATTCAGATGTATAATCATCGATGTATTTTAACATAACCTCCTTAGGTATTCACAAAAAAAAATTTCTATTATATAAAAAAATATGAATAATACTCAATACATATATTTGGATACTAACGATGATTGATTGGTGAAAAGTTTTGCAGTATAATACTATTTAACAAAGCTCATAAAACTTTTAAATATTTAGAAGTAAGAACATGCGCTTTTATTTTAGTGTATACTGTTAATGCAATTTTAATAATTAAACTAAATAATGAAGCGTACTAAAACAGCGTAACGCTCAATACACAAGACTACGGTTAGCTACAATTAAAAAAAATTTCAATTATTAAGTTTTGCGTTTAGTCGAACTATATGAGCTTATATCCAAAGAAATTTAATTATTTTGGCTTAAGTTCGGGTTTAATTTAATTTTTCAATTAAATTATATATTTATTTAGAGACAAATGTGAAGTATATAGACAAAGAAAATGTTTGACTGCACGGAGGGTTGAACTGAGAGTGACAGTATGAATTGATTAAAAGTAGATGATATTCAACTCTTGACTGCAAACCACCGACTTTGGTCGAGTTGTCAAGTGGAAAAGAATTCTGAAGAGATAAGCGGGAGTTATCGCAACGTCAGTTCAACCCTCCGTGCAGTCAAAAATTTTCTTTGTCTATATGCTTCACATTTATCTCTAAATAAAAATATCATTTAATTGAAAAATTAAATTAAAACCGAACTCAAGCCAAAATAATAAAATTTTTGTTGGATAAAAATTATAATTTCTAATATTTTCCAAAAATTTGATGTGTTAAATAAGAGAATCAAATGCAAATATTCTTAAACCATTATAAATTTAATGTCGTTTTTGAAAAATTCGTAGTTCCTTAATGTGGAAAATCAACTGCATGCATTACGGACATGCCACTTTGTATGAAGAGAGTAAAAACAGTATTTTTCTTTTTCATTTTAAACATATAATGGACAGTCGTACACAAAAAAAACATGTTCATTTATTTATAATCAGGGATCGGACTTACATGCAACTAAAAATTGATTTTAAGCACTTAACAAATGCATCTAAAAATGAAAAATGTGCGCAAAAGTATGCATTTACCTACGAGCAAAGTACCAAAACTAATATACAGTGGAACTTCGATATAACGAATTCCAAGGGTATCCAAAAATACTTCGTTATAGCTATTACTTCGCTATAAATATAATCAGATATAACGAAATTTGAAGAAATACGAAAAAAATTGCTATAACTATAGTTTTCAATGCTTTAAATTTTATTCTTACTTCGTTGTATAGAGGCTTTTCTACGAGTACTTCGTTGTATAGAGGCTTTACAAATGCGCTTGTAAATACATTTAGACTTCGCTGTTTTTATAAAGGGACTTTACCATTTAGTACTTATTCTCAATACATTTGAATGAATATTTCGCTATATAGAGGCTTTTTTGCTCAGAATTTGTTCGTTATAGCTATAGTGTATTTTTGTGTGAAAAAACTTTGCAATAACGAGGTTCTCTCAAGGGACTCAATAAAACATACGTTATATTGAGTTTTTCGCAATAACGAAGTTCGTTATATCGAAGTTTCACTGTAATATGAAAATATTTTTTTAAATTTGTATTATTATTGAAGAAAAAAAACATAAAACAAACATAATTGGGCCTATTATTTAAAGCAACCGAACTGTAGTTGCGTTGCCAATCGGCAACTAATAATTAATGGTTGCCTGAAAGGAACTAAATATCAACTGGAATTGACAGCTCTCAGTTGACAGATGCCATCAGTAGTATCATTTTCAGCAACTGGCAAACCAACTGAAGCTCGGTTGCAATCCATTAATATTTTTTTTTTAATTGAGAAATATGCATTAAAAAATTTTTATAACTTCAAAAATATGTAAAAATATGCAACTACAAATCGATGCCAAACTATTTAAAATTTTGATGATTCGCAAAGATAATTCGTCAATACCTCTTTATCTATTACCACAAAAAACATGCATTTGCATGAGAGTCCAAGCCCTGTTTATAATCTATAAAATCATGCTAAAGCAGTTTTAATTTTTAAATGTATGCGTTTACTTTTATGAAATATTTTACTATACTTTCAACGGACACGAAAAAAGCATTTGATATGAGAATCAGCCATATAGAACAATAACAATGTTGTATACATAAGTAAACACCTTGAGGAAAATCTGCTTTCCTTTATCTTCATATGTATGTATGTATAGTGTTATTATGTAGGTATTTATATACCTGCATGTGTATGTATGAACTCTGTACAACGGTGATTATGTACCAGTCTAATTGTGATATGAACCCACAGTCACCCACTATTGTTTTGTTCATAAATAAATTGTATTATATCATTGTTTGCTGGTAGTGGTGCAAACTTCTCATTCGGTTTGTTATTGATTGTATTCTCTTCTTTTGTTATCGTGCGTGTGTGTGTGTGTGTGTTTGTATGTGTGATTTAATGATTATGGCCATAATGACTAGACCAACTCAGTCAATGCCAGCTAACGACATGGCAACATTTAAATAAACTATTTTCTTCTTCTTCTTATTATTTTTATTGTTTTTCTATCTTTTGTCATCATATTTTTTTAATGTATTTTTAACAAAAATTTTTTTAAAAATATTTTTCATGATTTTTCCATTGTTGTTGCTTGGTTGGTTGGACTGGCATTAGGTAACAACAACAACGGCAATAACAGCATATAACGAACGACAACGATTACTTTTTATGAAAAATAATCTGAAATCTGATTTAGTTATGATCATTTAATGTCAAGAGCTTAACAAAGATCAGTAATAATTATCAACCTTCTCTCTCTCTCTCTCTGTCTGTCTCCCACTTTCTGTCTCTCTGCATGTTAATTATATTGTTTTCACAGTATCCTTGAAAAGAATTTCATTTATGCATATTTCTTTTTAAGATTTTTGTTTTTGTAAATGATATATTATGTTCTATGATGTACGGGAAGAAAGAATTGGAGAATGTTTCACCCACACTATTTGCCAGAGTTGTAGAATGATGGTGAGAGCTTTACTCTAACATTTAGCTAAATGCGTGAGAGCAGGAAAAATAGCCACACAATGCAATGCGCACAAGAGATCATTTTTAGAGCAGATAAAAAGCTTTTTCGATAATACTTTTCCAATGTGTAGTGGTAGAACGAATGCTCTTGTGTAAAATTTGTGCTCAAATGTCCTTTTTCTTTACTCTATGCTAACTTTATACTAAACGCAACCGGTTGCATCATAGTCACATACACACACCTGCTCACCTACTAAACTGACTCATAATTAAATGCGAGCACAATATACTAGGCAAACCCGACAAACACCTTCACATATAAACTATGTATTACCAAATCGTCTATTATGTCTGCCTCCAAACAATATATTTTTGTGAGAGTATGCGTGCAATGAGAGGAAATGCATTTCAGTGTATGGGTATGTAGATGAAAGATCATCAGGAACGACCACTGCTGATGTGCTTGTGTGAACCGAAAAAGGGAGCGAAATAAATTTTTGCCACCCCCTGTGAAGAGGCAAAGAGGGTCGGCAAACGAACGTTTGATCGCTTTAGTAGAGATCGTGGCAAATAAACGGTATCAAATTGCCTCATATAAAAAGGAACATTACCGGCTGTGTGGGTCAGAACGGCTTTCGAACGCGTAAGTGCAACACCTGATGTTGATATAAATTTTTTTTTGCTGAATTTGTTCATTATTTTTGGATATTGATTTTTTGTCTCTGTGCCATGAATTAATACTGTGAATGTGTGAAAACTTTAACGACCAACAACAACAAAAAAGTGGAACAATATTTAGCTTTTTGTTGTGGAGAAAAAACATACATATTAGTGCAAATGTGTCCTATATGAAAAAGAAGGTCCTTTAAATAACCTTCAAATTGAAAATTTTCTAAACTAAAAAAACAATTGAAAATTATTAAATATGAAAAAGAGCAAATATACTAAATGCCAAGAAAACTAAACTATATAAACATTGTTAAAAATTTTTTTAATTAAAAAATTTGCTAAAAAAAAGTGACTTTAAAAAGGAATTATGAAAAAATGGCAGCCAGCTATTATTATGGATTACTCAAACGACCGTTTTTCTAACTGGATTACCCAAATTGGATTAATTTTTGAATAGAAAGAACATTTAAATACAAACGAAAAGAAAACAGTTAAAGCGAAAACATAACCTTAAATTCAGTTTATGATAAGTGGCAACGCTTAAAAAACTTGTATAACAAGAAGTTCTTAATTAAACCATTTCGAAACTATTTATTGAATGAAATTTTAAAAGTTATTTAAAATTAAATTTCTTTTCATGTTTAAGTTAATTGCATAACCAAAAAAGAGCAGAAAAAAGAGATTTGAAATAAACTTCAATTTGATTTCAAATCACTCACACACGATCATTATATAAAGTTTGAAATTGAGATGAAAAAAGTTTTAAGTGAAACACTTTCTCATGCAAATTCTAATCAATGCTATAATGCTTTTCTCTTTTTTTAAGAATTTTATTTCAATATTTAAAATATTGAAAAAATTGGCCTAATAAATTCATTCAATTAAAAGAATTTTCTAATGAAAACAATAAATCTTTAAAAGAATTGACAATAAAGCAACAGTTTTGAAAAGGAAATGTCTCATATATTTGAAATGTTTTAAATGAAAAATATTATTGGCCTGATTCCAAACACCATAAATCAGAACATTACAACAACAAAAAAAGCTTTAAATAAATTTTTTAAAGAACATTTTTAATTAAATAAACTAAAATACAAATCTGTGAACTTTTTTTTGGCAAAATAGCTTAAGTATAATTTTCTAATCTGATTGAATATTCGAACATTCCACTCTTAATAATAATTGGAATATACATTAATTCAAATAGTGGACTAAAAAGCCGAAATAATATATTTCAGACGTATAATTTCAAATTTTATTCACAGGAGAGCAAAAATACTTTGAAATAGCGAAATAAAACTTTTCGGCTATGTGTCAAAAGAATGAGGTGATTTCGGTTAAAATTTTATGGAGACTTTTTTCGAAAGATTTGACATTCTTTATTGATTGATCAGTCCCAAAATAAGAAAAATTCTGAAAAGCAAAATTTTCAAAATTTTAGCCGCGATTATTAAAGCTAAAGTTGGCTTAATGTAAAAATTTTGTATGGGAAAACCAGTTTTAAAGTGTACTTTAACTTTAATAGGAGTTTATGAGAAAGACTATAAATCTAACATATTTTTCATAAGTCGACTTAAGTGCTTTTGTCAAAAGCCACAGAAATAATTTTATTATCATTCAATTTCAATTTAAGTTAAATCAAAATGGAATAGGAAATATGAAAAGTTTGTTATAGAAAACGGGTAGGACGCTAACTTACTCTCAGGTGTAAAGGGATAAAAATAAAAGCTTTTTGCGTTAAATTTCCAAACACATTAAAATTGGAACATACGTATATGTGCGTGTGTGTGTGTATGTAGTTAGTTTAACTAAAAGAAATTTGAAATAAAAGAGTCTTTGAACGGGAGGGCGTACAAAGAGAAAGTGTAAGAGGTCTTCAAGATATATGTATGTATGTGTAAATATATATAGATATTTGATTTTTCTTAGATGTGTGTCTATATCTAAAAGTTTCGAAATAATTTCGAATCAAAAACAACAACAATAATAGAAAAAAAGATATATAGCAAATGAAAAAACCCAACAACAAAATTTATTTAAAAATAAACTCAATAGACAATTTGTTGAAATTCTTAGACATTTTCAAATCATTGCGATCTCACACTTCGGTCGTTTTAGATCAATTCCTTTGGCGGATGTGTTAACGAGCTCTAACGGATTTTTAAACGAATTTTTCTAATTTTATCTAAAAAGCAAAAAAATATAGAAATAAAAACGAAGCGATTGTAAAGGCTAATGTCCTTTTGAAAATAAACGAAGCTTTTTGTGTGAACGTTATACAAACACTTGTGCATTAACTTTAATTTGAGCAAAAAAAAAAATAGCAAAAGAATCTATAGTAAGTGTAGTGAAGTGAAAGTTTTGATTTTTTTAAATTAATTTTTGATTTTGGAAATATTAACTGGCACAAAAAATTATTACATAAAAATTTTAGTTCAAATAAATTTGTCACAAAAGTTTGTCACAAAATTTGTGACAACTAATTTTAAAATAAAACCAACTATTCAAGTGATTAAATAGAATAGATCAACCACTTATTCGAAATTTTCAATAGTTTAACAATTTCCATTGTAGTTTTAATTACAAAATTAATGGAATATGAAATTTCAGTTCATGAACATTTTTGTTCAAATAAATTTGTCTTAAAATTTGTGACAATTAATTTTAATACAAAGTCAACTCTACACAAGTAACTAAAAAGAACAAGATCAATTACTTTTTTGGGAATTTTTAATACTTCAACAATTTGCGTAATATTTTTAATTAAAAAATTAATGGCATAAGCAATTACAGTTAATGAAAATTTTTATTAAAATATACTTGTGAAAAGTAAAATTTGCTAACAATTAATTTTAATATCAAGTCAACTACTCAAATGTTTAAAGCGAATAAGTTGCAATATTTTTTTTTAATTTTTAATAATTCAACAATTTTCGTCACATTTTTAATTGCAAAATTATTGGAATATGAAATTATAGTTAATGAAAATGTTTGTTCAAATAAATTTAACAAAAGTAAAATTTGTTAATTCAACAATTTTCTTCAGACTTTTAAATACAAATTTAATGGCACAAGCAATTACAGTTAACGGTAACTCTTTGCAGTTGGTTTGTAGGGTGCAAGAGCAACTCACTGGAATAAAAAAATGTATTCACTTTAGAAAATCAAGAAGAAAATGTTGAATAATTTTTGAGGAAAATTTTTATAATTTTTAAATTTGTTATAAAATAAAGGAAATAATTTCAAGCAATTTTAAATTAAATTTTAAGTGAAAAGTTTTCAAAGTAAAGGTCAAATATAAAAGAAACTTTAATAAAAACTAGTGGCTTTACTCTCACAGAATTAATTTTGGTTTAAAGTTTACTTTAGCAAAATATTTTGGGTCTTATTCACAACATATTATTAAATGTTCTTAAAAGGTTTAAGAAACAGATTTCTATTCAAACTTTGTGTCACTAAACTCTCTCGTAAGCCCTTGATAGACATTATGAATAAGGGAGTTTAAGTTTCAACGCTGTCTTTTTGCGCCGTATTAATTGGGATTTAAAATATACTATAATAAAGGAAATTTTATGGAAATGTTGTTTTAACGTATATTTCAGAAACAAATTATGTCTTTTAGAATACGGCAAAAAGTATTTAGCTTTAGTCAAATTTTTATTGTGAAAACTAAACTATTTTTTGAAAACTTTTTTTTTTTAAATAAAAGAAATAATTGAAATTTTTCTGAAATATTTCTTTCAAAGTGCTAAATATTCAAAAAACCAAGCAAATACGAAAAAAACTTTATTAAGAACTAAACTATTTCTCTGTTTTTAATTTTTCGTATAAAAAATTTTCAAAAAAATTTTGCAAAAAATTAAAAAAAAAATTTTGAAAAAATTTTTTTTCAAAAGTTGTCTAAAAAATCTTAAATTAATTTCTTCCACAATTTTTTATATAAATTGCTTAAATTATTTTAAAATATTTCAATTCTTGGTTGGCAGGTAAAAGTATTTAAAAAAATTTGTTTCACATTATTTCATAAATGAAAAAATTTAAATAAGAAATTTTGAAAACTTTTGTTAAACAAATGTTTTACGTAATAATTGAGTGACACAGTTTCACACATACATACATTTATTTATATATGGAATACCAGACATTTCCGCTATTTTCTTAAAGGTGTTTTCTTTAAGATTTTCTTTAATGAAACGCGTGCGCCTACAGAAGAATATTTGTTCAAAATTTTTGCTGGCCCACTCACTTATTTTTCTTACACTCTTTGCCGATCTATAAATAGCCACAACCCCCACACCTTTACTTTTACGTTAATACAAATAAACAAATGTTGTTAATGTTAGGTCAGACGTTTGGTTGATCGGCTGAAAGTACAGATAGTTTTTAAATATTGCAAATAAAATCGGTACAACTAAATGCCAGCAAATAGTATATGTATTAGTATTAGTGTGTGTATATGCCTAAACTTATGTCACGCACAGTATATACATAGTTATAAAATGTTTGACCATATTTTTCAAAACAAAACTGAAAAAAGCCATTTAAAATTTCGAAACTAAAAGAATTTTAAAGGCTGCTAAAGTTTATTTTTGTGTCTTCTGTTGATTACTAGATGAGAGCAAATATTTTTGAATACATAAAAGAAAGAAAAGGAAAAACTATCTAATTACCAAATACATAAGCAAAAAGACCCAAAAGAGTGGCAAATGAAAATAGAAAAACTTACTTATTTGGAATTTCGAAAAAATACTTTGAGCGATTTGTTTTGTATAAATAATTAAAAAGAGAGGAAAATCAGCGGGTAATCTAAACAAAATTAGGTCACCACTTTAAAAGAAAACATTAAAAGCACAGAAATATCCAAAATAATGGCAGCAAATTATTTTAATACATTTAAAATATTCAAATAATAATAATAATACTAACTGTAAAATTCTTATTTCTCTCTCTCTCTCTCTGTCTCTTTACAGGGAAGCATTTGGGCTGAGACGACGAGATAAAAATTTGTTCATTTTAAATTCAAAAACTATATTTAAAAAAAGGAAATTTTGCGTTTTTTGCAAAAAAAAAACTCTAGCCCTATCTCAAACGAGTTTTTTGTTAATTAATTTTTATTTAAAAGCGAAACTAATTCAAAATGCCGCGTCCAATTGCTAGCCAAGAAGATGAGGATCCAACCCCATACTTGTTTGTATCGTTGGAACAAAGGCGTATCGATCAATCGAAACCCTATGACTCGAAGAAGAACTGTTGGGTTCCCGATGAGAAAGAGGGTTATTTGCTTGGTGAAATTAAGGCCACCAAGGGCGATATTGTCAGCGTCGGCCTACCCGGCGGTGAGGTAATACAAAACGAAACAATGCAGCAACGAAACGCGAAACTTTAACAATAAATATGTAGTTTTAAAATTCTTATTTTAATTCCGGCCTGTTCCCAGAGAAATTAATATATTTGAAATTGTCTTAGCATTGTTGTTATAAATATTAATTTGTAACAAAAAAGCTTTAATAATTCCCAATATTTTTATTTCGCCTGGAACACAGAACAGGCCTGATTAACTATATTTGTAATACTTAACAAAATGTGTTAATGTTTATTTTCGTTTATCTAATTAAAAGTTGAATTAAGCTTAAAATAAGGCTTAATTAAATTTTTAATTAAGATATTCCATCCTATATTATATTCCTTGCTGAGTGAAAATATTTGCGAATATGAAAGCATTGTTGTTGTTACAAATTAATATAGGTTTGTATATATGAGGCTACATAACATGTTATAGTGTAGGGCCTTATTAACTCGGGCCTTATTGCGCAGCGCCTTTCCCACAACAACAACAATTCAAAGCAGAGAAAAAATTTTGTATATGTTTGTCTATTTGCCAAAGCAAAATCTTTTAAAAAATCATACATGTTTTCTTTATTTATTAGACTTTAAGCTAATATATACATGTGTACTAAGTATGTGCCCATATATTAACAGCAACTTTACAGTGGTCGGCATATTTATTTTGACACATGAGAAATTTTACCATTTTGAATTTTTTCAGATTTCCAAAAAATTCAAAATTCCCAATTTTTTTAAAATGAAATTAGCATTTATTTAATAAGTAAAAAACATAAAATCATAATTTCTTAAATTAAATTTGCATTCTATGCAACTAATTTAAAAATTTAGGGATGGCATAAGTATTTTGACATATAGTATTTTAACTCTTTAAACGAAAATATGTTATTCCAACTCTTATAATACTTTTAGATATTTTTAATATTAATAAAACGTGTATCCTCCTTTAGCGGCAATGACTTTCCGGAGTCTTTTAGGTACTGAATCGATCAAGTTTTGAATGAATTTTGTTGGTATGTCCTCCCACAAAGATTTAACCTCTGAAATTGTTCCTTCCCTGGTTCTTGTCAGATCTGCGGTTCTTTGGCGCTTTATATATGACCAAACATTCTCAATCACATTCAAATCCGGACTTTGGGGTGGCCAATCCAAAGTTTCAATGCAATTTTCTGTCAAAAATTTCTTAATCATTTTACTCTTGTGGCAAGGTGCATTGTCCTGTTGGAAAATAAATGACGGTCCAATCAACCTATCGCCAGAAGGAAATGCGTGTTCATTTAAAATTTTTAAATATTGGTTTTGGTTCATCGAACCGTCGATGGGAACCAAGTCTCCCAAGCCTTTATATGCTATACAGCCCCAGAACATGACTGTGCCACCTCCATGACTAACTTTTTCGACAACAGGTGCGATTTTTTTCGAGTTTTTTGGTCTAGTCTAACAAAAACTTTTTTCTTTGACGAGTGATACTCGAAAGTACTTTCGTCGGTCCATAAGACGCTTTGCCAGAATGATAGGGGCTTGTCCACGTATCTGTTTGCGAATTCTAACCTTTTAATTTGGTTCCTTCGGGCTATACATGGAATTGATCTTGCTACATATGTATTAATGTTGGCTTCTTTTAGACGTCGTCGAACTGTTCTTTCGCTTAAATGACTATCACAGTGCGAATTCCATTCCAACGCAGCGGCTTTGGGTGTCAAACCTGGATTAGATTTAAATTTTCTGATAATTTGTCGATCTTCCACTGCCGTTGTTTTACGTTTTCTTCCTGTTCGAGGCAAATTGATGACAGATTCTGTTTCTTTACATTTATTTATTTGATAATAAACGGTTTGTCTAGGTATATTGTACTCCTTGGCAATATTTGTTACAGATATTCCAAGCTTATACTTGGTTATAATTTCACTCCTGACGGTGTTAGTTAATTCCGCTATTTTTCCCATATTTAGACAATAGTAATAGAATTTTTTTATTTATCTTTCATCGAATGTTAATACTTAATACTCAATAACGACCGCTTTGTATTAAAGCTTAACACAAAAAACAAAATGAGATGAAATTATAGAATGTCAAAATAATTATGCCGTTACAAATTCTTGTACCAAATTGCATTTCTCCCTTCAGAATGAGAATGGGTAAAGATTTTAACAAAATATTTTGCATACGTATACCTAAGAATTAGTGTAAAGAAAATATCAAGATAACTGTGCCGTTATCGGAATTTCAATATTAAAACACAATAGAACAATTCTTCACTATACTTTGTCAAAATAAATATGCCGACCACTGTATATGCTTATAGCTTACAAAATACTGAACTGATTTTAATAAAATATAGATTGTGCACATCTATTATTAAATACCTTTAAAATGGTATAAATTTTGTTAAAATCGGCTTGTTAAAATGTAAGGGTAAAATGCATTACAAAAAATCGTATTGCATATTAATTTTATAGATAACAACAATGCTATGACAATTCCAAATATTTGCATTTCTCTTGGAAAACAGAACAAAACTGATTTGAAAAAAATTTCACATTTTGTTAAAACAATGAGAATTTTAAAATTTATTTATATATATGTTTAGGTAAAAGATTTTAAAGCCGATAAGGTGGAAAAAGTTAATCCACCAAAATTCGAAAAACTTGAAGATATGGCTGATATGACTGTCTTGAACACTCCTTGTGTGTTGCACAATTTGAGACAACGTTACTATGCCAAACTTATCTACGTAAGTGTCTAACAACAAACCATACTAATCTATGTTTTTCTCTCTCTCTCTCTCTTTCTTGCTATCATTAAAATTGTAAAAAAATTTATAAAAATCCAAAAAAAAATCGAAAATTTGGGGTTTTCCAAATAAAAATTGGGGTTAAAATGTTACGGTAAAACAAAAACAAAATGCTAAAATAAAAGACCAAAGATTTTAAGAAAGATCAGCTCCAACAAGTCAACCCTCCAAAATACGAAAAGGCTGAGGATATGTCCAATTTGACATACCTCAATGATGCCTCTGTACTTCATAACTTGAGACAAAGATACTACCACAAACTTATCTACGTAAGTATGCATGCCTGGCAAAAGCTTTCTGAATCAAGCTTTATGTTCAAGCTTTCAATGTTGTTGTGTTAATTGTTATAAAATTCCATCTCAAAACTTCCTTTATATGTGTTCAATATGTCTTTAATTCCTCAAAAAATTTCAATTAATATATTTTATCAGCTAATAAAAATGATGTCAATTAATTTCGTAATTAAATCATTTAGTCATATTATCAAAAACCATATATCTTAAACTATTTTTAAAAAATTTTGAACAATTGAAAATTTGCATTTAAATACCTGTTTTAAACTTTAACAACGAAATTAATTGAATCTATAGTTTTCGTAATTTCTGTATTTTGAAAAAAGAAAGTATTACAATTGGCAACTTTATTTATAATAAAAATAAAAATCTAAACAAAATTGTAAGCCCGCTTTAGAAAATAACTCTTCTAACTTCAGCTTTTTAATATTTAATATCCTTATTTGTTGTTTTAATGGCAATATAATTATACCCACCAAATTGTTTGAAACTATTTTGTTCTTAATATTTATATCATGACACTAAATTAAATCCCTCATTGTGATCATTGTCGTCATATATGTTACGCCTAATAAAACAAAAACAGCTTTACACAGCTCTAACAAACAGCTAAAACTTTGCTCTTCTTACCACCACCAGTCTTGAGAACTTAAACTGGCCGGCACTCCCACACATAAAATGCTCTACACATGAACTCCAAAGAAACTGGAAAGAAGAGCACAACCAACATATGATGAATAATACACACCACACAAAATAAAATAAAAAGAAAAAAGAAACGAAACTATCAAATCGCCTTCAAATTCTTTCAAATCACACAAAAACGAAAAACTCCATTAGCAGAAAATCAGCACATAACAGTAAAACTATGACTTAACTGAGCTGAGATTTTCATTACATTTCCCCAAACCCTACAAAAAAAAATCTGAATTAAATAATTTATTTTTGTTAATTTCCCCTAAAAACCAAAATTTCCTTTCTATTAGAAATGTTTAAAGCAAAATCTCCTAAAAATTTTCCCTAGCTTTCTACTTGAGAAAAATTAAAGGGAAAAAATTTCGGATTTTGCTCTAAAGCAGATTAAAAATCTCAAAATAACTAACATTACAAAAATTTTCTGTTTCTCCAACAAACCAAAAAAAAACAAAAACAACAACAAACAGACATATTCAGGTCTTTTCTGCGTTGCCATCAATCCCTATAAGCGTTACCCCGTATATACCAACCGTTGCGCTAAGATGTACCGTGGTAAGCGCCGTAATGAAGTGCCACCCCATATTTTTGCCATTTCTGATGGTGCCTACGTCGACATGTTGACCAACCACGTCAATCAATCTATGTTGATTACCGGTGAGTCTGGTGCTGGTAAGACTGAAAACACCAAAAAGGTAATTGCTTACTTTGCCACCGTTGGTGCCTCCTCGAAGAAGGATGAAAGTCAAAAGAACAAGGGCTCCTTGGAAGATCAGGTCGTACAAACCAATCCTGTTCTTGAAGCCTTCGGTAACGCCAAGACCGTCCGTAACGATAACTCTTCTCGTTTCGTAAGTAGAAACTTACTCATTTTTCTCTTTTTACTCAATAAATACTTTTTCTCTTTCTCTCGGCACTTAGGGTAAATTCATTCGTATTCATTTCGGTCCTACCGGTAAATTGGCTGGTGCTGATATTGAAACTTGTAAGTAAAAATTATTGTTTTAGTTTAATTATTTGACATGAGTTTTCCAAATTTATTAAATCAGGCTTGAGTTCGAGGCTGGAATTTTCGTTAATTAAAATAGTATACACATATTTTTTATAATTTTATAATGAAGGGAATAGAACACTTAGTATTTTCGACGGTCGCTAAAACCGGTTAATCAGCTAACCAGCTTTTCGCTTTTAAGGGAACTAAAGAAATTTTTGGATTAAGTCTAGAGTTCCATTTATAATATTCCCACTTATTCGAAGTAGAAAATTCAAATCAATTATTTCTGAAACACTGTTTAAGTTTCATCCAAAATCTCTCTACTATGTAAAGCTGTGGTTCTGTAAATAATTAGTAAATAATTAGTTAGTTGAATCAATTAAAATTATTAATTGAAACGAATATAAAATTAGTTAAGGACTTTAATTGTTCAAAAACTAGCATGCCATTATAAGCTTTTTAAAACTTTTTTTTTTAATTATGGGCCCAAAGTCCAAAAATATCAGGTGAAAATAGATCTAAAAATCTTTTTGAAGCTCAGATTGCTTTTAAAGTATAAAAGATGCGATGATACTTTTATCATGTGTCATATTTGCCTTGCATCGTAGACTACTCTATACAAAATATCTTTAAAATGTGTTACCATTTACATATAGATATATTGGTACCAATAAGGAATAAGTGCTTAAGTCGACTTAAGCAGATTTTGCTTTAACACAGTTTTATTCCTTAAATATTATTGCATTCAGTTGAATAAATCATGTAAGCCTATAAACCTCTTAGCAGTTGCGTAAAAACTTTAGAAAAAACTACGTTTCTTAAATCAACTTAAGCACTTATTCCTTTTTGCTGCAGATATGTTGCAACTCCCGAATGATATTTTACTAGCAGGGTTGTCAACTTTGATGCATTTTAGATTTAGCATATGACTTCATTCTTCTTTGCATAGAAATTTATTTCATGCAATTCGGTTACACAGTTTCGTAGTGGCGGATTTATTGCCACTTTTTTTATTCCAAAGAGGTTTGGTACGAATTCAATAGCCCACTTTCCACCCCTGACACCAGTTCAAAGAAGACGAAAAATGTTGTACGACTTTTAGCAGTCACTTCTACACATTGTCAGATTTGAGTTTTAGTAATAATTCTTATTTATTTCTTGAGAGTATGTGCACAAATATTTGAGGTTTTGAACTTATAAAATATGGCGGTAAATGTTTTCTGATGAGCTGCCATAAGCAGCAGATTAATGAAGGGAGAAATATATTAGTATAAAATCATTTTTGCCATAAATGCTCTCTATTCTCGAATGAAATTTTCCATTTATTTGCTGAATATAAGTCAGGCTAAAAGAATGGAGTTTACCAACAGGTATCCACCAATTCCCAAAAAGTTTTCAAAAATCCCCAAAATGGGATTTGGCATAATTAAAAATCTGGGGGAAAATATTTTTCCCCGAACGATTCACATTATATTGAGGCCTAAGAAATAATTTTTAATTTTTTATTCCGGCTATAGGATTGGCTAAAATATGCCTTAAGCTTGATATTGGCAGAAAGTAATAAATCCGTTTTTTAAAAATTGTATCCCTACTTAATATTCAATATATTCGAATGAAATTTCACATTTATATACTCAAACCAAGCAGAAAAAAGAATCAAGTTCTTACCAGTTAATCCCACAATCCCCTAAAATATTTCAAAAGTTTCAAAAATGGGATTTGGCATACCTAAATACCAAACCAATTTTTTATTACTTTTTGTTTTTGTAATTCAATACATATAAAAAAAAGGGGGAAAGAAGCTCACCATCAGCGGCGCTATAACGGGTTAAAATGTTCTACAAAGCTATATGAACTAAATATTGTGAGCCTGACGTGTAAGGTATAAGATGTGCTCAGCACTTTTATGTAAAACATCACGAGAAACATTTTTGTCGTACATTGTAATCCTCTTACTCATCGTTGAATGGGACTTTTTGTCCTTGTCTCAAAAAGCGGTAACACAGCGGACTAAAATGTTCCACAGAAACATTCCTTGTGATTTTTTACATAAAAATGCTGAACAGATCTTAAACCTTAAACTCAAGGCTTACAAGATTTCCTATGCCGAGTAGCTTCATCTACAGCCGTGAGAAATTTTATTGAAATCGGACAGACCGTTTGGAAACTGCAGATGTATTAAACTTTTCTGCTGATTCCCCCATTATGTCACATCAATATATGTATCTTAACCTCAACTTATCTCTTCTTTTCTTCTTCTTTTTTCAGACTTGTTGGAAAAGGCTCGTGTAATCTCTCAACAATCTTTGGAACGTTCTTACCACATTTTCTACCAGATCATGTCTGGTTCCGTTGCCGGTGTTAAAGGTATACATTATTGTTTCTATCATTATCATTTTCTCTCTTTCATTCTCAGTTGTTTTTCTTTTATAAGAAAATATCTGTCGATATGTTATTTTATATATTTTTGTTCATCTATTGGTCGTCATGTTTAGACTAGAGGTCCATTGACCTTTTCTCACACACATACATATCAACACTTAAAAACTACAATTCTCTCTTTTTTGTTAAACTTATATCTTTTGTTTAAGATTTGTTATCCATATTTTTGTAATTTTAAATTTCTTGAAAATATTTTTCTTCCTAATTTTACACAAAACAATCACTCACCCATATAACATTTGATATTATTTTATATATATATAGAATACTGTTTGTTGACCAACAACGTCTACGATTACCATATTGTCTCTCAGGGCAAGATTTCTGTTGACAGTATTGATGATGCTGAGGAAATGAACCTTACCGATGTAATTTTCTACTTTTTTTTTGTTTTTATAAAACTTATACACTTAAAAAAAAATCTAACGCCTCTAATGCAATTTAAGCAGCAGCAGCAGCAGCAAACTATCAATATAGTAGTTCAAACAGCATTTTAACTATTTCGTAGATTCAAGTCAAAAACAAAAACCATTCATCTAAGAAAGTATTAAAATGCTTTAACATTCTAACAATTTAATTTAAAATAAAAAAGAAAAAGAAGGGCTTTATTAATAATAAATTATCAAATGTTTATAAAAGGTTTATGAAGCAGATTTTTATATAAAATTTGTTTCATAAAGCCTTCATAAGCCTTTGCTAAGTATTACGAGTAAGAAAGAAAAGGTATAGCCATGGAAAGGTATAGGCTCTTGCTATTTTATAAAATATGTAGATTTTGATTTTTGTTACTCTGTGTCTTACTCTCTATCTTTCTCTCTCTCTCTTTCCATTTTTAAACAATTTTTTGTATCACTCTTTCCTTGAAACTCCTTGTATGGCCTACGATTTTTGTATATAGAAAGAATATTTCTTTTTGTTTTTTTTTATAAAACTATGATTTCCTAAATTTATTTCCTTTTAAATAATTATGTATGTATTTTATGGTTAAAAGAGATGACATTTTTATCACCACATATTGGTGACTATCCCGGAATATGTCAGGGTAAAACCAGGATACCCGGTGTCAACGATGGTGAAGAATTTGAATTAACCGATGTAAGTTGGGTTTCACTAAAACGCAAAAAACTAAACCAAATTAAAATCAGCCCAAAATTCCTAGAGCCTTTTATTTTTCTTTATATATTTGTTTACATATATAAAATAAAAAATAAAACCTCTTCTTAAAGCTCCCTTTTTTATTATTCTTCTTCTTCTTCTTCTTCTTTTGCTCTCTCGTTTTATAAATATCTGTTTCTAGAAAAGCTCTCACTTTTCTTAATACACAAGTTTGTATTTGATTATACAAACTATATAAATATTATAAATTAGTAAATATTTATTATAAATATATTATAAAGTGTAATTAAGTTTTTT
This sequence comes from Panzeria rudis, assembly GCA_956483635.1. NCBI lineage: Eukaryota > Metazoa > Arthropoda > Insecta > Diptera > Tachinidae > Panzeria > Panzeria rudis. Next base: position 116,099,843 of record OY101449.1, on the reverse strand, counting down.
TTATGCCTTTGTATATAAAAATAATGTTTTTATTATTTATTCCGGAATTCCTATCTTTTGATATATGAAACACCGTTTGCCATATGAAAGCTCTCTACATACCTAACTAGCTAAAAAGAACACCGTATTTATTGTTTCTCTCTTTCTTATCACTCTCTCTATCTCTCTCTCTCTTTCTCTCTCTCTCTCTCTCTCTCTCTGTGGTATACCACCTACTTTAATTATATATCTAGCTTTCTATCTTTCTCTATATACATATGCCAGCCCCAGCTGTATTTATGTAAATACACTTGTAGAAATTGTAGTCTTAAATCGGGTTAGGAGCAGGGCTCTCATCGTGGGGCTGTCCCCCACAGCAAAAAATAAACTTGCAAAATTTAATTTGAAATTCTTCTTCCTTAAGGCACTGGGTTTTTGAAGTTTTACTAGGCTCATGAGAATTTAGATCTAAATTAGACAAATTAATCACACAAATTAATAAAAATGCCCGCTCCTAGCTTGGATTTTGGTATATCCTTTTAAAGGATTTCTCTATATAGATACACTTTGAGATGATCACAAAAGAAAACACACCACCACAACACTGCCATTGTCCTACGGATAATCATTAAAAAAAATCAAATATATTTTTATATGTTTCCATATCAAATGTCTTTTTGAGCATAAACATGGACGTTCCGTATACATTTTTGTGTTTTAATAAATTTTGAAAGAAAAACTTAAAAACTAAATTTTTCGTGACTTAGATATGTGCCTCTTGTCGGACAACATTTACGATTATTATAACGTATCCCAGGGTAAAGTCACTGTACCCAACATGGATGACGGCGAAGAATTCCAGCTTGCCGATGTAAGTTCCACCAAAAATGTCAGGCTATTAAACACAACAATTACCTCCCCAATACCAAAATAAACACAAATACCAACCAACCAAAACGCCTTCCTCACACTACTATACTCTGTAATAAAGGCCAGTCTATTAGTGATGGCTCTACCTTCACCCCAGATCATGTACAATATCAAACAAATCCACCACGCACACACACACACACACACACACAAGCCCCACCATACACACTTACAATTAATTTTCAGTTCAATTCTGTGTTTTCTTATTTAAACAAATTTGTTTAAACTTTTTTTTTACTGTGTATGGCCTGACTTAAACTCTCTTTGTTTTGAACTCTTAAAATATCTCGCTCTCTTTGTCTTTCTCTCTCTGAATGAAGTAGAAGAGAATGAATAAGATAGAAAAAGAAGAGTTCATATTTGATGGATTTGGTATTATCCCTCTTAATTCCCCTAATGTTTGTGTTCGTTCGTAAGATTTTTAAAACCTGATTTGGTTTAGAGTTCCAATAAGATCTGCAAATCGTTGAATAAAGTGGAATGCATTATATATATTTGATTCAAAGGCATGCTAAACGAAAAGACTCCTGATTGAATATTGAATATAAAATTACGCCAATAGAAACCAACAACGACTGACCATCAATAGAATACTTGATCGTGTCGTTTAATTTTACCATATTTTATTTTATTTAATTATTTTTTTTTGTTCTTTCAACCGCATACATTAGAAGGCTGCAAAGAGTACTTAAATGTATTCGTAGAATGTACTCGTATGAATTTCGTGTGTGAATATATGCATGCTCCTATGTACGACCAAATATACATATATACACACATACATACAAAAAAGCATACATGCATACATACACACACAAACATACAAAGGAGTACTTTTGAATATACTTGTGCAGCCCTCTATCATACATGTTTGATTATGTGAAGAATGCACGTTTTGTTTCATTTTATTTTCATAAATTGTAGATAAGAAAAAATAATGTAAATTAGAAACCTCTCCCAAGTTCGATTACCCGACAATTTTAGTTTTTTTTTTACACACACAATTATTTTTATATTTTTAATTCCGGAATACTTGTATACTCATTTCAGTTGTAATTAATGTAAAAAATTAAAATGAAATTAAGGAATGCTAGTTATATTTTAGAAGAAAATAAAAATCCAGAAAAACGGATTTAATTAATAAGACAAGTTTATAGGAATGCTTCATAATTTTCTAGATGTAAATTTGCTTGAATACTAACATCAAAAAATAAATAAAAATTAATATAACAAATAACCAAATAAGTTACACCGAAAAAATAAACTAAATTTAATTTTCAGTAAAAAAGGTCAATGAACTAGTAAATACTTTGTCTAGAAACAGAGGTACCAAGATATTTGATAGTTCAAATAAACAACAATTTAAGTGAAAAATTCCAATTTACTAAATCAAACGAAAATATTTACTGTTTTTTTAATACATCAAACAAACATTTTGTTTCAATTTAAAAAATATTGCTTACAAAATCTTACAAAATTTCACTTTCTTTTAGAAGTCTTCAGTGAGCAAACTTCTTATAATCAATTGGCCAATTCACAACCTGTTGTATGTGTTGTAGATCGTATAAATGATGTTGGTAATTTCCAAATAAACATTTGTTTAGAAACATGTTTATGTGAAAATTACCAACAACATTTTTACGATCTACAACACTTACAACAGGTTGTGAATTGATCAATTATTTGTTGTTAATTGTACGAGTTCGTATAACGCATACTTTATGCTGTAATCCTTTTTATCATTTTGCTGGCAAATTTTCCATTTTATTTTTGGTACTTGATGCTACTTGAATAAAAGAAAACGGCAAAATCAATACCAATATTTTGCCGAATCGGCCAGCCACTAAAACAAAGTATCTAACAAAAAATTTCACTAAATCTTAGATTAAGATAAAAATTGTTTAATGAAAAATTTAGGCATGCTACTTACTACTCACAGAATACAGACTAAATATTAAAAAAATAATAATTAAAAAAATAAAACATATTAAACTCACTTAAACTCAACTTGAAAAACCGCTTTACAACTGGCTTTTATTTACACCCACAAAAATTTAACCGCAAATCCCTTGAAAGTTAAATATTAATTTCGAAATTTATACTTTCTTCCAATTAAAAAAAAATGAAATATATAGCAAGCCTTCGATATCTTGGGTTTCACCAAACAAGAAAAGGAAGATGTCTACAGGATTACCGCCGCTGTCATGCACATGGGTGGCATGAAGTTCAAGCAACGTGGTCGCGAAGAACAGGCTGAACAAGATGGTGAAGAAGAAGGTGGTCGTGTTGCCAAATTGTTCGGTTGTGATACCGCTGAATTGTACAAGAATTTGTTGAAGCCCCGCATTAAGGTCGGTAACGAATTCGTCACCCAAGGTCGTAACGTACAACAGGTCACCAACTCTATTGGTGCTTTGTGTAAGGGTGTGTTCGATCGTCTCTTCAAATGGTTGGTCAAGAAGTGTAACGAAACTTTGGATACCAAACAAAAACGTCAACACTTCATTGGTGTATTGGATATTGCTGGTTTTGAAATTTTCGACGTAAGTTTTCAGTATACCAACACTTGAACACAATCAGATACATACACATAAACATCTTTACAAATACACTTACATACAAACACACATACATAAATACATATACACACACGTTCACATTAATCATTTTACGCTCTGGGCTTAAAACTTATGATGATGAGTCATAAGTTTGCTCTAGAGAGCTGGAGTAAATAGAGCAAAGAGTACTGTTACTTTTTTCTCTATTTAATCCAAATAAATTAATACATTAACACACTCAAAAAAAGGCGCATCAGTAAGGTGGCAGCACTACTAGCACAGCTGACTAGTTGGTTTATATATCAAACTTAATGAAATGATCATATTATCATAATTTTTTCGAATTATCAAAAATCATATAAAGATTTCCTTTCTATGGTGATTGATATTTCTTTCAAGAATTACCTGAGCTGATAATTCCAGCCGCCTATCATAGTTTTTTTAACTCTTATAATAGTTTTTACAACAAATTATCTTTTGTTGTAAAAATGGGGCTACCGGATTGATGTGCCTTAATCTAAAAAAAAACAAATAGGGGAGTAACACCAAACAAAAATAGAAAAAATCCATTTTACTCTTATTCCCCTGAGGTTATTTTGATAGCAAAGTCTCTCAGTAATTCACTTGCTCACTCACTTGCTCAATCATATTATCATAATTTTTTCGAATTATCAAAAATCATATAGAGATTTCCTTTCTATGGTGATTGATATTTCTTTCAAGAATTACCTGAGCTGATAATTCCAGCCGCCTATCATAGTTTTTTTAACTCTTATAATAGTTTTTACAACAAATTATCTTTTGTTGTAAAAATGGGGCTACCGGATTGATGTGCCTTAATCTAAAAAAAAACAAATAGGGGAGTAACACCAAACAAAAATAGAAAAAATCCATTTTACTCTTATTCCCCTGAGGTTATTTTGATAGCAAAGTCTCTCAGTAATTCACTTGCTCACTCACTCACTCTCTGTAGTACAACGGCTTCGAACAATTGTGTATCAACTTCACCAATGAGAAGTTGCAACAATTCTTCAATCATCACATGTTTGTGTTGGAACAAGAAGAATACAAGAAAGAAGGTATTAACTGGGACTTTATCGATTTCGGTATGGACTTGTTGGCTTGTATCGATTTGATTGAAAAGGTGCTTACAAAACAAATACATGTTTAAATGTTTGTTATGTGTCCAAAAACTTTGAGCAAATCCCCGCAGTTCTTGTCTCTGATAAACTGTTGCGTATAGTTGTAAAAGCACTGTAAAGTTAAATTATGCATTCTTGCAAAAGCAGTATAGATTTGACTTTACAAAGCTTTTTTTTTTGTTTGAAGAACAAAAAAGCACTTATATGTTTGAATTTATTCTTAATGTCTGCACTTCAATTTGTTATTTTTGTTAGAAATATATTTAGATCAGTAGTGTGAAACGCAAAAGATCTCTTAAAAATGCTAAGCAATTTTCAAAGATTCAAAAACGAAACAGGTAAATTTTTGTATAAAAATGTCTGTATATGCACCTAAAGAAAAGCACTGAAAGCACTACACAAAAAAGCACTCCCAAACATTTGAAAGCACTATTTTTGTATAAAGATATATACTACATAATTATGTTCACAATCTCACGTCTCAAATTGTATGGTTACACAACATGTTTGTATGCACAGTAGAATAGATGATATTGAATGTTATCCCCCCCCTAAAAATTTTAGTACAACGGCTTTGAACAATTGTGTATCAACTTCACCAACGAAAAGTTGCAACAATTCTTCAACCATCACATGTTTGTGTTGGAACAAGAAGAATACAAAAAAGAAGGCATTGACTGGGCCTTCATTGATTTCGGTATGGATTTGTTGGCCTGTATCGATTTAATTGAAAAGGTTGGTTTTATGGCAACACTCAAGAGAAGAAATGGAAAATAAGACTTTAACTTTTAATATTGCGGGCCTCGAATTTATACTCTATCTCTCTCTCTCTATATATATATCTCTGTTTCTCTTCTCTTTATTTACTATCTATTTGTGAATGAAACAAATGAGAATTATTAACGTACTAGCATACCTTTTAAAATTAAGACATCAATATGTTATGACTTATGATGTAACTTTTCTTCTGATATACTTATATGCGGCACGCTATCAATTTCGTAAACACTCATATGCCTACACAAAAACTTTCCACCATTTGTTATGTTATCTTATTCCATATTAGCACTCTTCCTAATTTAATGTTCTATCTCTTCTATCTGGGACTATCTATATGTACACACACCACTGTCATTGTCTATTCTATACACCAAATGTTGTAACGAAACCTTTGAATATTTAGTACAATGGTTTCGAACAATTGTGTATCAACTTCACTAATGAGAAGTTGCAACAATTCTTTAACCATCACATGTTTGTGTTGGAACAAGAAGAATACAAGAGAGAAGGCATTGACTGGGCCTTTATTGATTTCGGTATGGATTTGTTGGCCTGTATTGATTTGATTGAAAAGGTTTGTTCTTACAAAAAAAAACAAGAAAATAAAAATGGCCTCAAATTAATCGAATGCAGCACAGCACACAAAACATGAAATGTTATGGCATGATATATACGCTTTCGATTTTTATCTCTTTCTCTTCTCCCAGGGTTTCTGTCTGCCCATCACATTTATCACTAGAAAACAATACTAAAGTGATATATGTATCATTTTTGGCTTTTTACCAACTACAATAAAAAAACACAGAAATCCCTTCTTGAGCACCTAAAAATAAACAAAACTTGATAAATCCATTTAGAATGCGAAATCAAGTGGGTGTCTCTGTCCAACCATAAACAATCCAAATACTTCCTAACTGAAAGAAAAAGAAAAACATTGAAGAAAATGTAAATAACATGATTAATCCAATTCATTCATCTCCCCATTCTATCACCAACTCATTCAAACCCCAAAAAAATAGAAAAAATCTATCAACCAAATTCCTTTCCGCCACCCTAAAATCATAACTAATCCAAAATTGTTCTAATTCCGGTATACAGTACAACGGTTTCGAACAATTATGTATCAATTTCACTAACGAAAAATTGCAACAATTCTTCAATCATCACATGTTCGTTTTGGAACAAGAAGAATACCAACGTGAAGGCATCGAATGGACTTTCATTGATTTCGGCATGGACTTGCAAATGTGTATTGAATTGATTGAGAAGGTATACACAACCGAGGAAACTGATCACTAACTGATCAGTTCAATACTTTCTCATTTTATTTCCTAAAAAAAACTACTCTTCTAAACAATATGTAGTGTTTGAAAAGTAAAACTAAAGCTTTTTACTAAAACAAAAGCAAACGGTTAAAAAAACTCAAATGATCGCAAGATCTACTACCATTTTCCTCTCTCCTATCTCTCTCATCCTCTTTCTCTGTAACTAACTTTCAAGCACTAACTAGGCTAGAACTGTTAAACTTTTTATGTTATTTTGCTAAGTTCGAAAAAAATTAATTTTGTTAAATGTTTCCTACCTTAAAAAGCACAAATCTTTCAAATTTAAATATCTTCTCAAGCTTTCTAAAAGAAAAACTAACCCATTTCTTTTGGTATTGGTAAGTACCGCAACTATTAGCACTAAAATTTTAATTCAAAGTGGCTCGTTTAAATGTTAAAATATAAAAAAAGCTAAACTTTCTACATTCTCTAGCGTGTTTTTAGAACATGAAACTAAAATTTTGCGAGAGAAATTAAATGAAAACCGAAAAGAAGTATCATTAAAAACTCTCACACGAAATATTTGCTTTCATTTTCTAAAAGCAGGCAATCTAACCGAGTTAACACAAAAATCTAATGCCTGTTTCCTCTTTTTTCATTTTACAAATCCTATATAGCCTATGGGTATCTTGTCTATCCTTGAAGAAGAATCTATGTTCCCCAAGGCCACTGATCAAACATTCGCCGAAAAATTGACCAACACTCACTTGGGCAAGTCTGCTCCCTTCCAGAAGCCAAAACCACCAAAGCCTGGTCAACAAGCTGCTCACTTTGCCATTGGCCATTATGCTGGTGTTGTATCCTATAATATCACCGGTTGGTTGGAAAAGAACAAGGATCCCTTGAACGATACTGTTGTCGATCAATTCAAGAAATCGCAAAACAAATTGTTAGTAGAAATCTTCGCTGACCATCCTGGTCAATCTGGTGGCGCTGAACAAGCTAAGGGCGGTCGTGGTAAGAAGGGTGGTGGTTTCGCTACTGTATCTTCAGCCTACAAAGAACAATTGAACAGTTTGATGACCACTTTGCGTTCAACTCAACCTCATTTCGTACGTTGTATCATTCCCAATGAAATGAAACAACCTGGTCTTGTAGATGCTCACTTGGTAATGCATCAATTGACTTGTAACGGTGTACTTGAAGGTATTCGTATTTGTCGTAAAGGTTTCCCCAACAGAATGGTGTACGCCGATTTCAAACAACGGTAAGTTAAACATTCCGAGTACAGAACAAAGACATTATTTATGTATTAGTGTTCTAGGGTTAATTTTGTTTAGTTCATTGATAGTAGCAAGCAGTTTTTATACACATAGTGAATTATTTTATATAATTTAGTTTTTAATTTCTCTATGCTCTTTCTCAAACAGTTATATGATTTTGGCTCCAGCTATTATGGTTGCTGAAAAATCCCCAAAGAATGCCGCAGCCAAGTGTTTGGAATCTGTCGGTTTGGATTCCGATATGTACCGTATTGGTCACACCAAGGCACGCAAGCTATATATCAACAATATAAATTCCCCTTTTTTCATATAGTGAAAATTCCCCAGTAGTAGTTTCCTATATCTCTTTTTTGTGTAGTGGTTTGTAAGCCTTGGTGCTGTACCTTTTGTGTACTTTTACGTTTCTTTGTAATTCACTTAATTGTTTCTCAATAATGAGAAATTGTTGTTATCTGTCACTCTCTCCCTCGCTCTCTATCTCTCTCTATTCTCCTAGCTGGTACACTTAATCTTTAAGGCCTACAGCTGGAGTGAGAGAGAAAGAGTGTGGTCGTGTTTCTTTTTTGTTAAATGTAGAAATTTATAGCAATATTTAAGTAGATTTTAGCTAACAAACAATTCAATCATCCTTTGTTCCTCCTTCCATATGTGTAAAAGATTTTTCGGTATATTATATATAAGTTTTTTTTTCTTTCTAATGCACTCTTAATTAACTATTATACATACACTTTTAAATTTCTGCACAATTTTCTTAAGTTTTAAAGAAATTTAGCTGCAATACTCAAGTATCAATCCTGAAGATTGTTGATATTTTAACTCAACTCACACTCTCACCGAAGAATGTTTGCAAAATGTTACACACTCACCTTATGTTTAACACTCTATGTTTGTGTTGTTTCACAGGTATCAAATTATTAATCCAGGTGGCATTGTAGGCGTTGCTGATATCAAGAAGCAATCTCAACTTATTCTAGAAGCCACTCCTCTAGATCCCGATATGTATCGTATCGGCCATACCAAGGCATGATATTTTTCTTCTAAATATGTATAAACAAATATAGACAAGTCTTGCCAATTCGATTACTTTTTTTAAATTCCCCTCTTTTTCCACACTCTTTTCAACAACAACAACAACAACAAAAGTCAGCCGTTATATAAGAAATGAACGGTTTCATATGATGAGAATGATCATGAAATTTCAGTTGAAACATTAGGAATGAATCATGAATCTTTTTTCTTTTTTTGCATTTATCTCTTTCTTTCGAATGACTTGTGCATGTGAGGCATGTTGATACTTCAAATTATCTACAATCAACATCCACAATCACATAAGAATACATATTAAGACTAGATTTTTACACGAAGACGTTTTTGTTCTAAAATTTATTTCATGAGTGCAACTTACATTAGACTAAAATTAGTGAAATTTTTACCCAGGAGCAATTGGACATGGGATAATATTAAAAAAAAATTATATAATAATAACTTAGTTAATTAATTCCAAACTACACGACAGAATATAACGTCGCTGTTATCAAAACTTTCAGATGTCTCTGCTAGTACGGCTACACTATACAACACAACAAAAAATTACATGGTTCTAACGATTGATTCTGGCAGAGAGCACCAAAAAAATATATATCGGCGCTTTGAAAGTTTACATCTGGGACTTATCCTGGGAGGAGTTAAAGTTCCCTATTTTTATGTAAATCACAAAAAATATTTCAACATTTCTATGTAAATCACAAAAAATATTTTTGTAGAACATTTTAATATTCTACCTCTTCATTGTATGGGTCTTTTTGCTCCTTTCTTTAAAAAAGGGGCAAAAAACTGCGCTTCAGTGGCAATATAGTGGGCTAAAATGTTCTACAAAAATATTTGCCGTAAAATTTTATGATAGTTTTTGAAAGACTCTTTAGCTCCAGACTCAACTTGAACGCCAGAAATCGCTCAACCATAAAATGTATTTAAGGGTTAATTTATTTCTTATTCACAATTAGTACTCGGCATTGGAAATCGTATAAACCTTACGTTTAAGGTATAAGATGTGTTCAGTAGTTCTATGTAAAACATCACGGGAAACATTTTTGTGGATCATTTTAAGCATCTACCGCTTCATTGAATGGGTCTTTTTGTCCCTTGCTTAAAAATTGGCGGAAAATGCTCCTTCATTGGCTATTTAGCGGGCCGATATGATGATCTACAAAAATATATCCCATTAAATTCCACTATAAGTTTTTAAAGGCAACTAAGCTCCCGACTTAGCTTGAATGCCAGAAAACATATAATTTCGTACGTATTCACAATTAGTACGCGGCATAGAAAATCGTGTAAGTTTTACGTTCAAGGTATAAGATGTGTTCAGCACTAATATGTAAAAGACCACGAAGAACATTTATGTAGAACATTTTAGCCCCCTATACAGCCCCTGAATGGGATTTTTTTGCCCTTATATAAGAAAGGGACAAAAAGACTCATACAGCGATGAGTTAGGGTGTGTTAAAATATTCTACAAAAATGTTTTTCGTGGTGTTTTACATAAAAAGATGAATACATTGTATACCTTAATGCTTACAAGATTTCCTATGCAGAACACCAGCACCTATTTGTCTTCATTTTTATATATAGCAACATTTAAAGATTGGGCCAATTTTTCTTCACGCTTGCTGGCTTACAATCCGCATTGGTTTTTTACTTGCCGATTTGACTTTCTACTTTATGAAACAAATTTAATGAACAAACAAACAAACAGCGTCGTATAAATCTGGTCTTAGTAACTTACACAAACATTTACAAAAATAGTTGAGAATTTATTTTTTACCATACCCAATAAGACATTTTTATCTTATTATTTATTTATTAATTTATTATTTTACTCCCTCTCCAAATACTTAGCTATCAGATTTTGTGTCCTAAAGGTATTGTAGGTGTTGATGATACCAAAAAAGCTTCCACGATTCTCCTTGAATCCACAGAATTAGACCCAGATCAATATCGTATTGGTAACACAAAGGCATGTTGTTTGTTATCTCTCAACAATATTTATGCACTTTTACATTATACAGCAAACATGCAGCAAAAACAAAAACACTATTTACTTTAAATTAGAAAGAGGAAGGACCTAATAAAGCACTGCTAATAGTGTTGGTTTTTTTCCATAAACAAGTTGGCAAATTGCTAAAGAAGTCCTGTTAAAGAACTTTGTTACAGTAGTGGTCTTCTTTGGTGTATTTGTTGGCCTATAAGTAGAAGGCCAATAAAAAACAGTTGGATACTTACTGTTTGGTCTCTCTTAAAGTTTTATTTTTAATTAATAATAATGAGTTTCTTTAACCACTCGAACAGTGGAAACTCAATTTCAATAATATCCTTTATACAAGGATATAAGTAACTTCTATGGGCCAAGAAAAACGTTAAAGTAACGTGGTCTTGTAGAAATTTAGAGTTGTATGCAAATTGTACTTCCTCAAAATACTCACTAATCCTCCCTTAAACACTCACATATATTTACATACACACACACACACACTCAAACACACTAAACTATTAAACGTTAGAATTTTGATTTTTATCTGATACATAGTAGATCTGAAGTATTTATTTGCATTGATTTTATTTGATTTAATTTATTTGATTTGATTTATTATTTATACACATTAATCATACATCATTATTACACTATTGCCATTATGTAGTTACCAGATCCTTAATCCTAGAGGTATCAAGGGCGTTGATGATCCCAAGAAAGCCACCAAGATCTTGGTTGAATCCACAGAACTTGACGAAGATCAATACCGTTTGGGTAACACTAAGGCATGCATCTCCAAATTTCATTAAATATAGCTACTTCCAAAAAAAAAAAAGAAATGAAAATTCTTCATTAAGCACACACATAATTGCCTGTCGTTGTCAGTTCAATCCCTCAATACGCTCTTGCACCCCAAAAAAACTCACAACAAAAATGTTTGAAACAAGTTTGAAAACTTGCCAACACTGCTGGGCTTAAAAACAATAAAATATTGAATGCCCTTCTGCCCGCCCTCTCCCCCTACAATTTATATTTATTTTTTTTTTTAATTTAAATTTATTTTATAGCGAAACCCTTAAACGGATAATACCTTAGAAACGGGACAATCCTGTTTTTAGGCGTTTCGAGGCTTTTAAGTAGTTTTGTTTAATTTGTAGTTTTAGCGATTTATTTAAATTGTTTTTTATTATAATTTTTTATTTATTAATTAATTTTGTTTTTATTTATTTTATAAAAATCATTTCATTACACCTGCAACCCCAATATGCATATGCACACACATGCACACATAAATTAAATGCCTCCTTAATTTGTTATGCAACAATTTGATCTCAAATCGAACCATGATCGTAAAAACAAATACAGCTACCAGATCATGTGTCCCAAAAAACTTAAGGGTATTGACAAAGATGTCAAGGCCACTCAAACTATAATTAATCATATTGATTTGCCTGATGATCAATATCGTCTCGGTAACACCAAGGTATATAATTGACAATATACTTGCCAATCACAATAGACAAACAATACAAATTATATATCATTGCCATTTTGTACATACAACATACATAAATCATTCCTAGTTAAACTAATTCGGTGGTGGACATTTTTGAGTTTGTATCCATTAGACTTGTATCAAATAGCTTATTTTGCACATCAAATATAAATAGAATGGGTTTGAAGCCAGGTTGGATACGAACGAGAGCGCAACTGTATCAAATATAGCTGTTACAAATAACTCTACTATCATATTGCACGATTACAGCTTGTTCTTTGTCCACTAGATTTGGATCCAACTCGTTCGAACTCGTTCAGCTGCTCGTCTTAGACACAAACCTATGATCAAGCTCATTTAAATTAGATGGGTTTGATGATAGGGTTGTGTCTAAAACGATCTGCTGAATGAGTTCGAACGTGTTGGAGCCAAATCTAATATCCAACAGCGTGTTTTGTTCAAATCAAACATTATCGTAAGCTCATTTCACTTTTGACTTGTATCCAACAGCTTATTTTAATTAAGAAAAACTTTTGAATTCAAGTATTTTGCAAACTTGAATTGATTTGAAGTTAGACTAATTGATTTGAAATTAGGTTTGATTCGAACATGAATGAATGATGGATTTGGAAGCAAGTCTACTACATATTGCACCATTTGAACTTTGTTGGTTCGATTCAAACCTTGCTTCGAAGACATTTAACTTATATTGGCATTTTTGCTTTGACTTGTGCTCAAAAGCACCTTCAAATGAAATGGGTTGAAATTCGGTTTATCTTAAAAATGAACGAATGAAAGGATATACTTGGGTCCAACTCGTTGAAACTCGTTCAGCAACTCGTTTTGACACAAACTACAATCAAACCGATTTAAATTACAAGTGTTTGATCATAGGCTTGTGGCTAAAAGGAGCTGCTGAATGAGTTCGACCGAGTTTGATACTAGTCTTATACCTTTAGCTAGGCTGAGAGTGAGACGTTAATTGGAACTAGTTAAACATGTTCGAAGGAAAATTTGTTTCAAACATGTTTAATTTACATGAACATGTTTTATTGGAGTTATGACAGAGCAGCGATGCTAGTTTAAAAGAGCTTTTGAGCAAATGTCTACTGCTAATTTACAACTGAAAAAAAACTTAAGACGTCAAACCCATTTAAATGTACATTAGAGTTGTCTCCGACAGTTTGTTCAGTTGTTACAGAACGAACAAGCGACAAAAAAAACAGCCAGTTCTTATGCCGAACTTGTGCAATATTTCACGTTAGACACTAACCTTTAGTCAAGCCCATAATTTGAAATGGATTTGATCAAAGGTTTGTGTATGTACTGAACTATTGAACGAGTGCGACGAGTTAAGTTCATGCACATGCCTAAATTTATTAATAAATCTATGTCCACCACTAACCTAAACTATTTTTTTTAGATAAAATAAAAGTATTTCTACTAATATTTCTCTTACAAGTAAATTTTTGTTGTTGTATTTCTGTTACTCTAAACTAACTTTCCTTAGTCTCCTCTTACAAAAAAGGAAATTTACTAATCTCTTATTTACCGCAAATAAAGTGTTTTTGAAGAATTATGCTTTTGGCAAAAAAAAACTAAATATATCTCAGCAAAATGTATGCAATTTAGCTAGACTTGTGACGAACTCGTTCAGGATAGACACAAGCCTTTGAGCAAACCTATTGTAAACTATATGAGTTTGATCAAAGGTTTGTGCCTAAACTGAATCATGAAACGAGTACGACAGAAGTATAGTTTTAACTAGACTTATGTCGAACCTGTTCAATGGTTCAGGTTAGACACAAATCTTTGATCGAACCAATATAACTTTATATGGGTTTGATTAATAGACTTAGGTCCAACCCGTTCGAACTTGTTCAGCAGCTCGTTTTAGACATAAACCTATGATCAAAGCTATTTAAATTACATGAGTTTGAGCATAGGTTTGTGTCCAAAACAAGCTAATGATCGAGTTCGAACGAATTGGCTCCAAGTCTATTCTAACCTGAGCTGAATTGAACGAGTTCGTTACTAGTCTAGTTTCAGCTCTAAATACTTTGCTGAAATATAATAATAAGTGTGCTTTAAAAAGTTTTAAAAAAAATTTTAAATGAAATCCAGTTGCTAATTTATAAACTTTCTTTGTTTTCCCTTAATTGTGTTCGTTGTTTTGTTTTGCCTACGAAATGTTAACAAATATCTAGGTGTTCTTCCGTGCCGGTGTCTTGGGTCAAATGGAAGAATTCCGTGATGAACGTTTGGGCAAAATCATGTCCTGGATGCAAGCCTGGGCTCGCGGTTACTTGGCCCGTAAAGGTTTCAAGAAATTACAAGAACAACGTATTGCCCTCAAGGTTGTGCAACGCAACTTGCGCAAATATTTGCAATTGCGTACCTGGCCCTGGTACAAATTGTGGCAAAAGGTCAAACCTTTGCTCAATGTATCTCGTGTTGAAGATGAAATTGCTGTAAGTATACCCAATAGAAAACAAATATTCATTCAGCTGGCGTGTTCTTGTTCAAGGAGCTGGCTGGCTCTATGTAGATGTGCTGTTGCTCTTGGTAAAGGCCACCACAAATCAAACTGTTTGTTTGCCTGAAAGAGAAAAAGAAAATTTAATATGAATTTATTAATATATTGAGGTGCTTGGCAATAGAAATGTATTTGATATATAGACGCAAGCTTGTAAAAAGACTCACAAAAAAACAAGAAATTCTTTGCGTAATTTGCTTTGCAACAGTCTAAAATTTTCGAGTTTATAAATATCGTTAAAAAAAAAGACCCTCAAATATTTGAAATTTTCCTGTGTGGCAATGCAAGAACTAATCATATTAAGCAGCTGTTGTGGCAAATAATATGCATCTACTTAATTATCAAATGATCATTTCAATTCAAATGTTTTTTTTTCTTCTTAAACTTTTTCGCAAATAATTGAAAAAAATAGATTTTTTTTTTAAATTTTATTTCAAAACTTTAGCCACCTACGCGTTTTTTTTTTGGGGCTAAATTTAAAAAAATTAAATAAACTAATCACATGGATGATGATGGTGATTTATTTATGATGACTAAATTATTATTGATTTGATTGCCAGAATTTGTATTAACAATTATTTTGGTCTATTTTGGGAACTACCAACTCATTGCAAACTAAAGCGGAATTATAAAATTCAAATGGCCTACATATACACACAAGCAAAACTTTCGGGCCATAATTTAAGAAATAGCAAGATTTTTATCTGGAATATTTGCAGAAATGTTTATTAGCCATTATTAATTAATGACATGAGGAAATGCTATTTTGGCCAAATGTAAATTTCGCCATAAACAGCGGCGTCACTCAAAGGCATACAAGCAAAAAGAAAATTATTTAGTTTTTAGTGGTATGAGTGGTTAAAAAAAATATTTATGGTTGTTTTTGCGCTAACCTGTAGCAAAAACTTTTTTTGGTTGTAAATATTTTTTTAATAATTAATTAACAAAGTGAACAAGTGTAATGTTGTTCTTGCCCCTTAACTGTTGCTAAACTATTGGCAACTCAAAGCAAAGTACTGTGATGGTGGTACACTAGACCTGAGACCTGCCGCACCCAATTAGCAACATACTCTTTCTTGCCACTTTTCCACTCAAAAACGAAATGGGTGCAAAAATAAATACACCATTTTTTTTTGTAATCATACAAGATGAGTAATTAATAATTACCGAAATTAAATCCCCACACACACACACACACCCCTATATGTACTTGCATCGAAATAAATTTTAATAAAACTTTATACAAACATAAATAATGTGTGTGCGTGTGTGTGTGTGGATTTTCAATTGAATTCTCATCATTTACAATTCCATCATGTTGCAACAAGATGAAAAGAGATGGCTGTACAAAAGAAGAAATTGAAAAACACACCTGTGCCCTATCGATCTTTTAGCCTGATCATTAAAGAAATTCTGAAAATGATGAAGCATACCAAGTGTGCATAAATTATGAGTAAGTGCTCAATACAAACACACACACACACACACACATACAAACAATTTTTATGATACATAATTTGATTTGATATTGTGGGGCGTTGCTAATTTGAATTAATTTGAAAATTTCGAAAATTCATCGAGCACTTTGCAATTGCAAGCATTCCAGTTGTTGACCAGTAGCTAAACGGATCTTATAGTTACCTGGCCGAAGCGAACATTTTATTCATCTAAACGATTTAAACGATCATCAAGCTTTCTAGAGCTTCTTAATAAATTTAAACGATTTAAATAATTTTATTAAATTCAAAATAAATCACTGTGAAGTTTTAAAAGAGTTTTATAAAAGAAATTTCTTCGAAAAAAAAAAATAGCCAGAAAAAATTTTGCTTAAAACAAAATGGCTGAAGATAAGAAAGTAAAGAAATCGAAAAAATCGGATAAAAGTGAAAAAACTGAAGAAGTTGACTCAGCAACACCGCCAGCTGAAGCAACAAAAGCTTCCGAAGCTAACAATACGAATGAAGCACCAGTAGAAGAAAAACCTGCACAAGAGCCAGTTGCTGCTGAATTGCAACCAGCTGCTCCTCCACAAGAACCTGAACCAGTCGAACCACCGCCAGCTCCAATTTCTGAGACCACTAATAAATCTTCTAATTCTGATTTACAGCGTCTTGAAGAGAAGGCTAAGAAGGCTGAAGAAGCTCATGCTGCCGAAGTTAAGGTACGCAAGGAATTGGAAGTCCTTAATGCCAAGTTGTTAGCTGAAAAGACTGCCTTGTTGGACTCTTTGTCTGGTGAAAAGGGTGCTTTGCAAGATTACCAAGAAAGATGTGCCAAACTCCAAGCACAAAAGAACGACCTCGAAAATCAATTGCGCGTAAGTAATCAAAATCAATCAAAGAACTTATTAAAAAGAAAAAAATTCTAATGAAGTGTGGAAACAAGTGAAGCAAATAACTCATTAAAAAAAATCATTAAAAACAAGAAACCAATAAAAAAGACTTTCGTAATTGAAATTAATTAAAAAAGAATGTTGATGAGATTTTACGAAATCACTACAAAATTTAAAGCAATTTTTTTTTTGCTTCCACTATTTATAGAATTAAGAAAAACCGTGTGTTTGCGATATAACTAAATTTTTTTTTACAAACCTTACAATTTCCTCCCCATTAAATAGGACATTCAAGATCGCTTGACTCAAGAGGAAGATGCCCGCAACCAATTGTTCCAACAGAAAAAGAAGGCTGACCAAGAAATCTCTGGCCTCAAAAAGGACATTGAAGACATGGAATTAAATGTACAAAAGGCTGAACAAGATAAGGCCACCAAGGATCACCAAATCCGCAACTTGAACGATGAAATTGCCCACCAGGATGAACTCATCAACAAGTTGAACAAGGAAAAGAAGATGCAAGGTGAAAGCAACCAGAAGACTGGTGAAGAGCTCCAAGCTGCCGAAGACAAGATTAACCACTTGAACAAGGTTAAGGCCAAGTTGGAACAAACTTTGGATGAATTGGAAGATTCATTGGAACGTGAGAAGAAATTGCGTGGCGATATTGAGAAGGGCAAACGCAAGGTTGAAGGTGACTTGAAACTCACCCAAGAAGCTGTCTCCGATTTGGAACGCAACAAAAAGGAATTGGAACAGACCATTCAACGCAAGGACAAGGAATTGTCTTCCATCACCGCCAAATTGGAAGATGAACAGGTCGTCGTTAGCAAACATCAACGTCAAATTAAGGAATTGCAAGCCCGCATCGAAGAATTGGAAGAAGAAGTCGAAGCTGAACGTCAAGCTCGTGCCAAGGCTGAGAAACAACGTGCTGATTTGGCTCGCGAATTGGAGGAATTGGGTGAACGTCTTGAGGAAGCCGGTGGTGCCACTTCTGCCCAAATTGAACTTAACAAAAAGCGTGAAGCCGAACTCAGCAAATTGCGTCGTGACTTGGAAGAAGCCAACATTCAACATGAATCCACTTTGGCTAACTTGCGCAAGAAGCATAACGATGCTATCGCTGAAATGGCCGAACAAGTTGATCAACTCAACAAATTGAAGGCTAAGTAAGTATTCTCAAAACCCCAAATTATATGTTCGTATTTGTTTCTTTCCAAGTTGTAGCTGTGGAAAAAGATTTACATTGCCAAACATGTTTTAAAGTGTTGTACTTGATTGTGTGGAACATCTGTTTGAAATGTCTTCTATAGAGGAAAAATATTAAAATTTTCTTTAAATTTCTTCCCAAACAATAACAGGGCTGAACACGATCGCCAGACTTGCCACAATGAGTTGAACCAAACTCGTTCTGCCTGCGATCAGCTTTCTCGTGATAAGGTAAAAAAGAATCCTTTCAAGGATCAACGCCACATATTTCACACAAATCACTTAAAATAATTACCCTTCTTTTTGTACAAAAACCCTCCTTAAAGCACACAAAATACACAAAAAATATTCTAAATTTCTTCGAAATGAAACCTTAAAAGCGGCATTTCTCTTTTTCGCTATACCAACGGCTACAAAATGGATTTTCCGGAAGCAACGTTATTTCATTGTCGATGACTCAAATCTAAATCTAAACTTATTATCCCACACACATTTAACGCAAACTAACTAAAACAAAAACTTACTTTATTACCTATCTAGGGCTGAAAAGGAGAAGAACGAATACTATGGTCAATTGAACGATCTCCGCGCTGGTGTTGACCACATTACCAACGAGAAGGTATAAAAACATTTGACTCCTTTTGTTAGAACCGCCGCTGTACATTATGCTGATTATTTTGTTTAGATTTGAGAGAATTAGTTTAGGAATCTTGGATTATTGAATAAAACTCTGGTATCTCTGCTTTGAACATAAAAAATCTCCCGAGCTTGTTAAGTGCAAGGCCTCGGATTTTAACATTGTAGAAATTTGTGAATATAACAACTGCCGCACTAATCCCTGCCCAAAAAATATAATAATATCTAAAATTCCTGCTAACAAAACTCTAACTGTGTACATAGCACACACAAATGCCAAATACCATATCCACTCTTTTAAATGTCCTTACTAATTCTTCATATTTTACTCATTTCCCTCATGTAAAATAGGCTGCCCAAGAAAAGATTGCCAAGCAATTGCAACACACCCTTAACGAAGTCCAATCGAAATTGGATGAAACCAACAGAACCCTCAACGACTTCGATGCCGCCAAGAAGAAGCTTTCCATTGAAAACTCTGACCTCTTGCGCCAATTGGAAGAAGCCGAATCCCAAGTATCCCAATTGTCCAAGATCAAGATCTCCCTTACCACCCAATTGGAAGATACCAAACGTTTGGCCGATGAAGAAACCCGCGAACGTGCCACCCTTTTGGGTAAATTCCGCAACTTGGAACACGACTTGGATAACCTCCGCGAACAAGTAGAAGAAGAAGCTGAAGGCAAGGCCGATTTGCAACGTCAACTCAGCAAAGCTAATGCTGAATCTCAAATCTGGCGCAGCAAATACGAATCTGATGGTGTTGCCCGCTCCGAAGAATTGGAAGAAGCCAAGAGGAAGTTACAAGCTCGCTTGGCTGAAGCAGAGGAAACCATTGAATCGCTCAACCAAAAATGCATTGGCCTCGAAAAGACCAAACAACGCTTGTCCACCGAAGTTGAAGATTTGCAATTGGAAGTCGACCGTGCCAACGCTATTGCCAATGCTGCCGAGAAGAAACAAAAGGCCTTCGATAAGATCATTGGCGAATGGAAACTCAAGGTTGACGATTTGGCTGCTGAACTCGATGCCTCCCAAAAGGAATGCCGCAACTACTCCACCGAATTGTTCCGTCTCAAGGGTGCCTACGAAGAAGGCCAAGAACAATTGGAAGCTGTGCGTCGTGAAAACAAGAACTTGGCTGATGAAGTCAAGGACTTGCTCGACCAAATCGGTGAAGGTGGCCGCAACATCCATGAAATTGAAAAGGCACGCAAACGTTTGGAAGCCGAAAAGGATGAACTCCAAGCTGCTCTTGAAGAAGCTGAAGCTGCTTTGGAACAAGAAGAAAACAAGGTATTGCGCGCTCAATTGGAATTGTCTCAAGTACGTCAAGAAATCGACCGTCGCATCCAAGAGAAGGAAGAAGAATTCGAAAACACCCGCAAGAATCACCAACGTGCTCTCGACTCCATGCAAGCCTCCCTCGAAGCCGAAGCCAAGGGTAAGGCTGAGGCTCTACGCATGAAGAAGAAGTTGGAAGCTGACATCAACGAATTGGAAATTGCTTTGGATCACGCCAACAAGGTTGGTAGCATTGTCATGCTCTAGTGAACCTTTGTAGTGAAACTAAATTTTTCTATTTTTTTTAATTTTTTATTTCTAGGCTAACGCCGAGGCCCAAAAGAACATCAAACGCTACCAACAACAACTTAAGGACATCCAAACCGCCCTTGAAGAAGAACAAAGAGCCCGTGATGATGCCCGTGAACAATTGGGTATCTCTGAACGTCGTGCCAATGCCCTCCAAAATGAATTGGAAGAATCCCGCACTCTTCTTGAACAAGCTGATCGCGGTCGTCGTCAAGCCGAACAGGAATTGGCCGATGCCCACGAACAACTTAACGAAGTATCCGCCCAAAATGCCTCCATCTCCGCTGCCAAGAGGAAATTGGAATCTGAACTCCAAACACTCCACTCGGATTTGGATGAATTGTTGAATGAAGCCAAGAACTCTGAAGAAAAGGCCAAGAAGGCTATGGTTGATGCTGCCCGCCTCGCTGATGAACTCCGCGCTGAACAAGATCATGCCCAAACCCAAGAGAAACTCCGAAAGGCCTTGGAACAACAAATCAAGGAATTGCAAGTCCGTTTGGATGAAGCCGAAGCCAATGCCCTCAAGGGCGGCAAGAAGGCTATCCAAAAATTGGAACAACGTGTCCGCGAATTGGAGAACGAATTGGATGGTGAACAAAGAAGACATGCCGATGCCCAAAAGAACCTCCGCAAATCTGAACGTCGTATTAAGGAATTGAGCTTCCAGTCCGAAGAAGACCGCAAGAATCACGAACGTATGCAAGACTTGGTTGACAAGCTCCAACAAAAGATCAAGACATACAAGAGGCAAATCGAAGAAGCCGAAGAAATTGCCGCCCTTAACTTGGCCAAATTCCGCAAAGCCCAACAAGAACTTGAAGAAGCCGAAGAACGTGCCGATTTGGCTGAACAAGCCATCAGCAAATTCCGCGCTAAGGGACGTGCCGGTTCCGTTGGTCGTGGTGGCAGCCCCGCGGTAAGTGTCCATACAAAAATCATCACTCTCTAAATAAATCAAATTACAAAAAAAAATCGAATGCTTTTCATCAACTGCCAACCATTTGCCAAATAATAACGAATCATTTTCTCTTTATTATTTTATTTCTCAAATCTCTAAATCTCTTGCAAAATAACCTCATGCAGATCTAAATTACGCAACTGGCACTGTAAATGATTCACATGGTCCACATAGAGATTCAATTAGCAAAACCAAAAACAAAAAGAGAAACTAGATCATAAGTTTAAGCTTTATGCATCTCTTTTTACAACAAAAGATATGCAACATTCAACATTCAATTTATTACTTTAAACCAAATCGAAAGAAAAAAATATATTTAAAAGAAACAACCAGCTTACAAAACCCAATTTATTTCATCACCAAAAGCATCAAAAACAAACTCATCGCAGTAAATCGCAAAAAAATAAAAAGAGTCATATAGTCAAATCAGTAGAAATCAAGCTGAATTAGAGATCAAATCAATCAAAAACTTCTCTGCTTTTTTTAAAGATAATAAAATAATTTTATTATTATTATTATTATTACTACTACTACTACTGCTACTGCTACTATTATAATTGTATATGTATGTGTGTGTGTACAACAACAGCCGGCAGCATCTAAAGGTGGTCGCAAAAGTGTGTTGGACCAGTAAACAATCTTTCATTACATTTGTAAGTGCCAAAACCTGCACCCTTGAATCCAAATGAAATTTTTTGCAATGTTTCAAGTTTTGTCAAATCATTGAATACACACACATACTTAAAATTTACATTTTTATATATCAAATTCTCACTACTTGCACTAGTAACGTGTTGAGTTGTTTGTCTCTGCCCTCCTTTCATCACATCTCATTCTCATCTGAGTAATTGCAGTGAAAACCAAACGATATTCATTTAAATCATTTCACTATACAAACTTCATTTTGTTTTAGAAATATTATTCAACTCATTTTCCTCTCATTTTGAGTTAGTCCTTCCTGTATTGTGAAGTTTTTGTTATAGTTCGTTCTCTGGGTGATATTTTCTCATTGTTAGTGCCCGTGTACACATGCAGTTTTTGTGACAGCAATTCTTGAATTTGTGGGAGAGAGATGAAATGGAAATATATACAATATATATTCCTCTCTCACTCTTTCTCACTAAAAACAAGTACAGTTGCTGCAGCAAAAATTGCACGATTAACCCGGCACTTAAATCTCGCATGCTTGTATTGTCAAACTTTTGCTTTTCTTGTATTTTTAACATCTATTTAATTCTCGTTTTTTCTCTTTCCTTCTTTCCTTTCTACAGCCCCGTGCTATGTCCGTGCGGCCACAATTGGACGGTTTCGCTTTCCCACCAAGATTCGACCTTGCTCCCGAAGATTTTTAAATGCCATTAAAACATTTTAATTTATTTAATTAAAACTATTTCATAAAGATTTTATTTTAATTTAATTTATAAATATTTTACAACACATTTTTGTTTTTCTAATTTAAAAAAAAAGAGAAATAAAAAAAACTATTAAAAAATTTTATTAAAAAACAAAAATCAAAACAACTTTAAAAAACGCGAACGACGGGAGGATAAAAATGCACTTAGGCATAAATATCACCACATAACACTAAGAAATAAATGTATTTTGTAAAGAAAATCCAACATAAGAAGCCTTTCAACAAGGATAAAACATGATAAAGATGATGAA
Source organism: Panzeria rudis (assembly GCA_956483635.1). Lineage (NCBI taxonomy): Eukaryota > Metazoa > Arthropoda > Insecta > Diptera > Tachinidae > Panzeria > Panzeria rudis. The sequence continues at coordinate 116,076,445 of OY101449.1, read as the reverse complement.
AAGTGGAATAAGAAAACAATTATAGTGTAGTAACTTTCGCCATGGGACATCAGAAAACACAACCTTTACTCATATTGTTGTAAACAAAACCCAAAAAAAAATCAAAAAAAGGAAACATTTATATTTTTATAATTAACAAATTTTTGTATTATTAAAAAAAATGACTGCAAAAAGTCCCGTCGTAAAAATTACACTCATACAAATGTACGTTTAGGTTTAAATCTAGTTGTCATCTGTGTCGAAAGTAAAAAAAAAAGTAAAAAGAAAAGCAAAACGAAAAAAACACACACAAATTACTGCACATTTTTCTAAAAGAAAAACACAAAAGAATAAATAAGGATAAATTTTGTAAAGAAAAAAAATGCCAAAGAAATGTTATTTATTTATGTATTTATTGTAAAATGCACACTTTACACACACATGCGCACATTGATACTTAACCTAAAAATTGAAGACTTAACTACACAAATACACACACACCGCCAATAAACAAATAAATGTCTTCAATTACATGCATTCAATTTCTCTTTTACACTTTTACACTCACTCATAAACCAAAAAAAAACGAACAAGACACACTCACACACACACAAAAACACACACACACAACCACACTCATCTTATGGCGCTTATGTTAATGTTATTTTTTAATTAATAAAACATTTAATTTAAATAATTTAAAAATATACATAATAATGATAATATTTAAAATTAAAAAAAGGAACAAGTATACAAAAAAGGAACAAAATAAATGTAAATCAATAAAAAAAACATATAACTTGATGCCTTTTAATTGACGAAAATGTGGGCGTGTAGATGTAAATAATTCTGGAAAACAAAAAAAAAAGACTTCAATACAAAGAGCCAAACCATTCATGCCCTTTCATATGTATAAAAAATGTTTAAAATCGGTATACAAATGGAGGAGTTGTGCGATAATCAATATTTCGATTTTCGTAGAAAAATTATGCGACCAAACTGCAAGTAAGCCCTTTCAAACAAAAAAGAATTTTGGAAATCGGTTGACAAATGACAGAGTTATGCATGTTTGAACATAAAAAAAGTTTAAAAAAATACACACGAAGTCGGTTAAAAAAAATACTTAAAATATACACACAGAAAAATTTCCATGTAAAATCGTCGAAAACCAGGTTAACTTAACATTTTTCGGTAGTGATTTTGCTTCATAGGTGTTTCATGTTAAATCAACATGATTTACAATAATCTTTAAAGACAATTTTTCCTTTTGAATTAACTATATTTCATGTTGATTTAATATTCCAGTACAGTTAAATCAAAATGAAGTTGATACTGAAATAATACGAAAAATCATATTGAATCAAAGTAATTTCGAGTTGAAACAACGTGAATTAGGTATTGGAACAACACGAAGAATCATGTTGAATCAAAGTTATTTCAAGTTGAAACAACGTAAATTTGATATTGTAACAACACGAAGAATCATGTTGAATCAAAGTTATTTCAAGTTGAAACAACGTAAATTTGATATTGGAACAACACGAAGAATCATGTTGAATTAAAGTTATATCAAGCTGAAACAACATGACTTTAATGTAGCTATTAATTATTAATTATTTTACTTACGTGATAGTAATCAGAAAACTTTTCGTTGTAGCTGACTGCCCCAGCCAAGATTTGAACTCGTGCCACCTGCATGATAGTCCACGCGCTAACCACTGCAGCCACAACAGCTTCAAACTTTTCTTTACTTATACACTAAATAAATACCATCGTATGTAAAATGCATTTCATTTTAATTCAACATGATTTAAATGATTATTTAACAAAAAACTTATTTGAAATTAAAGTTATAGTCATGTCGGTTGAAAATGAAACTTAACGTTTATAACAAAATTGTTTTAACGGTGATTTAAGGTTAGATTAATTATTTTCCGTGTAAAATTAATATGAAACAATGGTAATTTTAAACCAGCAGCAGTAAATATTCGCTGGTAATTCGTTGTTTGTCGTATACATAGACGACACATGTAAGAATAAACAACAACAAGTCACACAACTAAGCAGAATAGTGAATTGTAGCAATGAACAAAGCAAGTAAACACTAACACACTCAAACGACAAATTATTTCTTGTAAATTTAATATGATTTGCAATCAAAATTGCGGCATGTCGATTTTACATTCCTTTTTTTTTCTGTGTGTACTTTTATATTCGCTCAATTGCATTCTCAGAGGAGCCCAATGTTAGCATAGATTATCAGGTTGCTGTATAAAAGGTGTTTTGAGTTAGACGAACGATAATTCCATGCAGGAGGGGTCATTTGTGAATTAAACACCATTTGGGGAGTCAACGCGTGAGCCACCCGCTGTTCCTAGTAAAGGAGCTTATAGTTATTTCTGAGCTCAGCTTCTGATAGCTCGGAGAGTATATCCAAGAATATTTTGCCTAGAAGGCGAAGTCGGCTTTACAGCATTTTCAGTTAGATTTTCTTGCATCCCTTCCGATATGGTTTTATCCTCCACAACAGATATGGTAAGGTCCGGGTTGATGAATAATCCCCTATTCTAGCAGTAAGACTTATTGCATCAATTTCGATTTAGTTCCATCCTTCCAACCTACAACAGTTATGATCAGGTTATTGGTGTAGCCATATGTTCGGAAACAAAGCTTGTTGGGTTGTTCAAGTAGGCATTCGATGCCCAACGTTCACAGTAGAGGTAATAGAACGCCGCCTTGTGGACAGCTCACATAGGTTTAATCCAACGACCCTAGATGTTAACATTTCTGAAGTAAAATTTGTAATAATTTCGGAACTTTTTTCTATCGAGTGCGTTTCCAATTGCTTCGTACGATATATTATCCAAGGCTGCTTGAATGTCTATAAAAGCGCATATGTACGTCTTTGGTTAGTTTCTAGAACCTTCCCGTCACCGACGATTTATCCATCTGGTAGGCAAGTTGAAAATGGTGTATTTGCGTTAAATGGTAGATTTTCTTCACATGTATAACTATTCAGACTATTCTCCATCTTTTCTTAAGAAAAATGAGCTTAGGCTGATTCCTCTGTTCAGAGCTACTACCAGCCTTTTTATGAAAGCTTTTTACTAAAGCTTCACGCTAAGCCCTCGATATATGCCATGCCAATAATCTTGATTTGAAAATCCAGGATAGTTGAGGAACAATATTATCTCGATCATATTGTAGTAGGCATGTATAAATCCCATCGAGGCCTGGAGATTTATGAGAACACTAGGACAGATTGTGAACGGCCCATATTTTAGGAGGAGTGCTCAAATACAAATGATATTAGTTATGAACAAAGACGTAGGCGTTCTAGTTACTAAAACGAGCCAAAGGCATACTCCATGACACGAAGATGCTAAGCAGATCTGGTTCAATTACAGCTCCAAACAGGAAAATTGAGACGGCCCTAATTTCCAAAAGGTGGTGCTGTTGACTGAGTAGTTCGCGCGTTTGACTACAAACCTTGAGGTCATGAGTTCAAGACTACTTTCAGGCAAGCCAACAACATCATGCATTTTTCTCATGTGCATTGGTGTTTTATTGTGTTGGTTGTTGTTGGACTGTTAAAGTGATGAAGGCATAGAACTTATCACTTTGGCAGTACCGGCAGCGATTAATACTAACATATCCTAATACACTTCACAGCACCCTCCTTTGTCGGTATTGTAGCAGAACCGTAAAAAGACTAATAAAATGGGTACACAGCTTAAAAACAACGCGATGCCTCTACTTGACACTAGAGAGGCTTGCAACACTCCTCTACAAAAAACGCGCAACAGCAGGGTTGTAATTGAAGTAAGCTTTCTATCTCTCTCCCACTTCACCACCTGTTCTCTCTACTCTATCCCTTTCCCAAAGAAGGTAACACATTAACTAATTAACTGGTAGGCATTAATTGCCTGATTGTGTTACTTCTCTTTAAAAAAAGTCATTCCCATTGGTATTACCCTACGATTTTCTACGCGGAAGTCGTATGATATGCTTATATGTGTTCGAGAATGGTTGAGGAGAAATTTTATGGGTACTCGAACCTACTTAATATCAGATAGCCAGGCAGCGCTCGAGATCTTAATCTCTTATGAAATCAGGTCGGGTGTTGTCATGGATTGTGTTACATCTCTAAATGAACTTGGTGCTCAAAATAAACTGACGTTATGCTGGGTGCCTGACCTTGACGACACCAATTTATCATTGGCGATTTTAGGCTCTGCGAAACGGAAGTTCACACGCTGGAGCACATTCTCTGTGACTGTCCGTCGGTAGTTGGGCGCAGAATGAAGTTTCTTGGAGGTATCTTGATGGCTTCAGGTGAAGTATAAAATCCCTCACCGTGTAGAATAATTGGCTTTATTCGTAGACTTAATTTGTGCACATTTAGTGTGCACAAATTATCCTTTGGGTCACGTTGCTTAAGCCCTTATGACACTACATTTTTCTTGCATTGTTTTGCTATAGGATTGAAAGAAAGAAATAGCAAATGATAGAAAGAAGCAACTATACAAAACGTAAACAAAGTAATAGCTTCTTTAAGTGCTGCCTACTTTTTATCTATAATAAAACGACAAAAGAAAAAAAAGTTGAAAAAAAGAGGCGCTAAGTCGCTGAATTTGTGAATAAACCGCTGACTTGGCAACACTTTAATGTTTCAAGCTTGAAATGTCAATTTTAAGTTGAACATTTTTAATTTATTTTTTTTTACAGGCCCCCATTTTTTATCGATAACCATGGTATAATTATACTACAGGTAGTAGCGAAGCTACAACAACCCAAAAGCACAAAAGAAAATTTGAAAAAAAAATTATATGTTCACATGTGTGTGTTTACTTCGCCATGTTTTTTTCAGTAGTGTGGGTGTGTGTTGGTATAACATAAACAACTTTTGACAGAGTCGAACCCAAAAAAAAAAGTTTGTTAACGCTTCACCACTGCCTGTATTATTCTACCATGTCGATAACATTAGTAAAAGCTTTGACAATTTGGTATTTATCTTAATATAGCTGAACTCTTTGCAGCTGGTAAAATTTGCACTGTTTTCCAAAATTTGAAAAATGAAGAAAAAATGTAGTGTACATAACAATAATATTTATAAAACTCAGGCGACTCTCATCACAAAATCAAAGTGAATCTGAACGGTTGATAAAAATAGTTTTTTATAAAAAAAATTGTTTTATACTCGTGTTACTCTAAGAGCCATTATTACAACTCGGCTTTAGTTATAATTAGCATTTTATCGGACGCATAAACAGTTTTTCATTATTACAACTTTAATTTAACCTAAAAGTGTGGGACTACTTACTGGCAAGTTCATTATTCCTCTAAATTTTATTTGCTTCTTTATCAAGTAAACAGCTAGACATATCTAACAGGTGAACTCACTAGAATACATGACGTTACTCGGCAAACTTAGTGGAGTGATGAAATTATCACACTTTCGTCACTATATGGAGCTTCCCTTCTTTACGGTATTGGACATTCCATTATATTTCAACATTTTTTGACAACTGTAGTCTAGTTTCTAAAACAAATGTTTTCTTGTTGTAGACTTGTATGTACCTGTTATCTGTGCCATTGTAAATACATATGTATGACGTTGCCACTTGTGCTCTGGTATAGCCATACTTTGAAAAAGATAATTTTTATTTTACAGGCAAGTTGTAATAATGAAAAATTGTTGCAGGTCAGTTTACCGATCACTTCTGCTCATCATTCCAGTAACTATCTTCCACTTTACTGCTGAGTTGTAATAATGGCCCTAAAAGAATTTGCTTTTAAATTTTGCCATAAAACTCTCTCAACAGAAGAAATTCAAGTATTATTAACAAAATAACGTTTCCATTTAATTGCATTTTATTTATTTAGAACCTGGTGGCTTAGGATTAGCTTCAATTCTTAACAATTGCTTGTGTTGACCAATAATATGTTCCAAATGAGTACATTCTCGTAACTCTCCTTTAAATTCATCTAAAGTTGCATAAAGTATTGGATATAATTGTGGCAAAATACCATGATCTAATGTTGGAAATAAATGATGCAGAGCATGATCACCAAAATGTGTCAAGACTAAAAATTGAGATCCCTTTAAGTCGCCACGATCGATTATAGTGTCAACCTGAAATAGACCCCAATCACGATCCTCACGATTGGCATCACCTTCATGATAGATTCTGGGATCGTGGTGGGCTGCATTCAAGCCAATAACACAAAAAGCAAAACTTGCTAAGGCTGTTATACACAACCATTGTTGCAGACACCACCAAATTGAATGACCCGAACACAAATGCATGGATAAAGGCAGCGATAGGCAAATTATGTCATGCCAATACATAATATTGCTGACACGCAGAGAATAAACGATTCTGAAATGACAAGAGAAAAAGTTTATAGTATAAAGTTTCCTTTCTACCAAACAAATAATAAAAATTTTACCTGCTTAAAATTTGTATGAAAAATGCTATCGCATACGATATTGGCTCCGTCACCCACGACACATAACGCATCATTTTACTTTTAACATGGGGACTGGGAGTCCAACACAAAAACGGCTCAAACATTGACAGCTCCAGATCAATAAACGAATTTGGATAGATGTGATGTGACAATGCATGTGATATACGCCACGAGGTGAAATTCAACATACTCAAATTAAATGCATACATCTGCCAATTATCTCGTTTATGAAAGTAGTTGTGAGATGTGATAGTGGTCCAAACTAGAGATGTAGCTGCCAAAGCCAGGCACAATAAACTATCGAACTTAGCACTGGCCATTGTAAATATAAAGGTGCTCAAAAGTAAACCTAAATGAATTGTCTATAAATAAAAGAACATAATTAATTAAGGTGAGTTAAGAGGGATGAAATATTCAAGAAGTAAATTCTATTAATTTATATCTCCTGATCTAACAAAGCACAGTGGTTGAAATATTATTTATTTTGAAAACAGACATTCGGTAACTCGTGTACGGTTCAAGATATTTCAATGAAATTTCACACAGACATAGATAAAGTGTTTCTGAACTCATGTACGAGAGCTTGGCTTTCCAACGTAAAACAAAGAACGTGGACAGATCACGATTTTTATACAATAAACTGTTACTTTTGTATGAAAATCGTGATTTGAGTTCCCTCAGTTAATTGTGAATAAAATCAAGTAGTAGTATTTTGTCTCTCGATTCGTCCTCACGTGTTTGTCGTATTGTCCGCCAATAACAGCAGATCGCTATCTGACCCGATTTTGAGCGATGTATCCTAATTCGTTTCAAGATACACCTAGTTGGTTCATTTCGAATTCTGTTGAACGTCTCCATGTTGTACGTGGTCTACCGCTTTCTCTTCCACCTTGATGAAATGGGTTCCATCTAAGAGCTTGTTTTGAGACATTGTCGTCATTGCGACGTAAAGTGTGTCCGATCCACTGCCACTTTCGTTTACGTATCTCCGTTGCTACCGGCATCTGGTTTGCCTGAGCTAGCAACTCACTATTAGAAATTGTCAGCGGCCAAAAAATACGCAATATTCTTCTTTGGCAGCGATTAACTAAAGTTTTAATGCATTTTGTTATGTTGCTAGTAACCTTGCAAGTTGTACATCCATATAAAAGCACTGATTTTACATTTGACTCGAAAATTCTAAGTTTGGTTCTTTGGCTTATTTTGTTACTTTGCTAGATTGAGGCTAGTATGCCAAAAGATGACCTGGACTTGTTTATTCGTGCGCCCACATCAACTTCAGTCCCACCATCTGCTGTAATCTCGCATCCAAGATAACAAAATTGATCTGTAGCATCAGAACCGATACTTAACGTTTTTGTTTTGCCAGCGTTTATCTTGAGGCCCGTATATTGCAGCTTTTCCTGGAGTTATTTCGTTGTTTGCTTTAGATCACCAAGCTTGTGTGAAAGCAAGCAGATATCGTCAGCATATGCCAGGTAGTTCAAAAAGTGGTTGTTGATTTTCCACTGTATCCCTTGTCTCTTATTCTCGATGTTATTGAGTACATCATCCATAACGATAAGAAACAAGAGTGGCGATAATATGCATCCCTGTCGCACTCCACTCTCAACCGTAAACGGGTCAGAAAGTTTTCCCTTATGTAGCACGAAACATTTAGCATGATTGTAGCTTTCCTTAATCAGTGTTATATATATTTTTCCGGTATATTTCTTCTTCTCAGGGCTAGCCATATACAGTCTCGATTAATGGAACCGAAAGCTTTTTCGAAGTCGATAAATAACATTTGTATATAGCTTGGAGCTGAACTCAACGCATTGTTCTATAATAATGCGCAATGAGTTGATGTGGTATGCGCACGATGAACCACTTCGAAATCCGGCTTGGCATGAACTGATGGTTTGTTCTAGATGTTCTTTTATTCGATTTAATATTATCTTTGTCACTATTTTGGCTACGATTGACAACACACATATACCTCGCCAGTTTGAGCAATTTTTGAGGTCTCCCTTTTTTCGCAATTTTGACAATTATACCATCTTTCCATTCTTCAGGAAAAGATTCACTTTCCCATGTTCCTGTAATCAGGGGTGTATAACATTTGCGCTGAAAGTGCGGTGTCGCATTTATATATTTCGGCAGGTATACCAATAGTGTTCTATTTAATTTTTTTAATTTGTTTTATATTTAAATTAACCTTTAAAATGCAATACAAATCGAATAAAAAGAATACACAAATTAAAATCAAAAACAACAATAAAACAGAAATTTGAAGAAATAAAAAGCAACATACAGTTCTTTTCAAAGTCCATGTCCATGTGAGTCAACTTTTGCTGCGCTACTTTTGAGTATATGGAAGAGAGAGGTGAGAAGATAGGGAAGGGGTACACTGCTTCATGTACATGCAACTCTCTTTTGTTTTCTTCTTCGTAATATTAAGCAACAACAAAAGCTATGTAAAAAAAAACAAAAGCTGCGCAACAAGAATTTCATTATATGGACACGAATGCAGCTTCAAAAGAAAATTTAAGAAAGTTGCAGAAGCAAAAGTTGACTCGTCTGGACATAGACAAATTAAGCAAAATAACAAAGTTTTAATAACAACAACAATAAAACGAAATCCGAATAAAATAAAAGAAAAAAGTGCATCAAAAACATGCAAAGCAGTGTTGGCTCAACGGGACGTTGTTTTCTGCAATGACCAGATCAGGGCTATTATGACCTTTTTTTAATTATGTACATTGTAGTGCCGTTTTCCCTTTTTTCTTCCCTGTTTAATTTTTTTCTCTCTTGTTTTAATTTTATTTACTGGGGTCTCTGTGTTGACTGTTGTTGGGCGGGTTATTGACGAAGGTATAACACTGGTCAATGGCCTGTCATAACAACAGCAGCCGATCACACTAATTCCATTAACATAGAAAGCTTTTGAGCTTTTTTGTATTGCAATGACAGGTCGATTCAAAATGCACTTCTGCAATACATGTGGACTAAGAGCGAATTTTTTTCTGTTTATGCTCACATTTGTCTCCATCGGCCGGACGTTTGAGCCTTATGTGAGACTCAGGTATCTGAGGATGCTAGTCCACAGGATTTCAATTTTCAGGAGGTATTACCTCCTGTCGCTTTTTAGTTTCCACCTTTGGATTAAATTCAGAATCAGGGCACACTATTTGCACTTCGGGTTTCTGTACAGAAGTCCAAACGCGGGAAGGGATAATACTATATCAGACTTCGATGCTCTTTTTGATTCCATGTACAGAAAAAAATAGAAAAGAATTATGTTCAATAACACCATGTTATTGAAAAAAAAATATGAATTTCAATAGCATTTGTCATTAGATTAATACAATATTTCGTTGTATGTATTGTTTCTGTATGTATGTATTTCTTTCCCATGCCGGTTATTTCTTTTCTTTTCACACATAAGTACTTAAAACAAGTTTGATCTCATTAAAAAATAACTGGCACATGGCTCAGCTGTAGAGAGCATGATTTACGTCTAAGAAGACCGGGTTCGTATCCCAGACATGTCAACATTTTTTTAATTTATATTTTGTTTCTTTTGAAATAATTTTGTGTTATCAATATAGCGGAATTCTTTATCACAGGAAATTTTAAAAGAAAAAATTATTGAATAACAGGATTTTTGTTATCAAAAACGAAACATATTTTATGATTCACTCAAAAATCTTCAGTAAACAAACTTGGTACAATCGCAGTCCTTTTGCTATCATTGTTGTTGTTGTTATTTGTGTGTATGTCGTCATCGGGGTTGTTTTTTTACAACTCAGTTTTTCTTGTTGTTTTTGGTGTTTGCGTCCTAAATAAAAGTCAAACAAACAATTCGTTGATTATGTAAAGAGCATTTACTGAAAATGAAATTTATTTTTAGACAAACTTTTGTTGGTGATAATTTTTTCTGTGCTCCTTCCCATAACTAACTTTCCTAATTCCGGCACAATGCATTGCATGAGTAGTGGTCGGTCATCCCCTGAGTGCTGGTGCCGAATCGTCGCTTTCGATATCGAGCTGAATCGATCGAGTTTTCTTAGATTATGACATTCGCTATCGAACAATATAAACACATTTTGTTTGAAACATATTCACCTAAGTTTCTACATACAGAAAAAAATACCAATGTAAAATCAACATGTCGCAATGTTAGTTGGAAATCATATTAAATCTACGAAAAATAATTTGTTGTTTAATTATGTTGGTGCTTATTTGCTTTGTTCATAGCTAAAGGGTGTTTTTATTAGAGATATAGAACTTTAAATTAAAATAAAGCAAAGATAAATGTTTTTAATATCAACTAAACTGGCTTTAGTGGATAGATAACACTGGTCAACAAAAAACATTTTTGCGTGTACTAAGAAAACTATTGCCTTATTATGTTTAGATCAAGGGTAAGGACAATAGAAATAAAATTAAATTTTAGTGTCTTACGTCACCTATGCTAGATAACGGTACATTTGTATTTTTCGAAGTTACTTCTCTTTCAAACGCCACCCAGAGTCAAAGGCAAATAATTTGAAAGGCTGCTAAATTACGCGTGGAATGGTGCTTAATTGGCTTTTATCGGATAAAAAATTCTTAAGTTATAGTGGATCGAAGCTAAAATTTTATGAAATTTTTAAAGTTTTTCACAAATTTTTGTAATTTTGGAAATAATTAAGAATCCTTAGTTTTATAATTTTGTTGAATTTTTTCATTCGACTACGAAAATTTTAAGCCATAATGGAGCGAAATCCGATGAAAACTAAAAATGCTATAACGAAAGATGAAAACACTAGCATTTAAATTTGCTAAGAAATGCACTAAGTAAAGAAAAATAAAAAAAATATTACTTAAAGGATTTGCTTACTAGTTAGCAATTAAATGCTGATGTTTTGGTTTTTTTTCCTTATAGCATTTTTAACTTCCATTCGATTTCGTTCCATTTTAGCTTAAAATTTTCGTAATCGAATGAACTATTCAATTGAATTATAGAACTAAGTATTCTTAATTATTTCTGGCACAAAACTGCTTCCGAAAGTACAAAAATTGAAGAAAAACTTTGAAAATTTCATAAAATTTTAACTTCGATCCACTATAACTCAAGCATTTTTTTATCCGATAAAAGCCAATTAGCCACCATTCGAAGTCTAAATGTAACATAACTCTCTCTGCGGTTGAATTTGATGCTTGCTAACAGAAAAATGTTTGATATTTTGTTAGATGTATACGCTATGTAAAGTGAAGGTAAGAGAAATATTAATTGCCATGTACCTTGAAAACTAGATGTGATGGATATCACATATATTTGGGACATTTAATCTATGACTCATTACCTATTCATTTCAGCTAACAGTTAAGAGGGTACCAAAAAAGTGTAACGCAGTGTAAAAGACGTTGGAGCATCAAGTAATCAGTCAATCAAAATGATTGATTTCTAGAAACGAGTTCCATAAAAAAACTTAGCTAATCGCTTGTCGTTATTTTCATAAAAAACCCCAGTTCATCTTTACTTACATCAGAAGTTTTCTTTGGTTTCTTGTCAATTGTTTTCAACTTTTCTGCCACTCTCTTCTTCAGTGTCTTATAGAAGCCATTTTCGTGCAAAGTCAGCGTGTAAATTCTTGGCTTTAAAGCTTCGCGCACTTTATATTTTTCAATCATTTTCGAAGGTGTCGATGTCAGATGATGTGCTTCGAAAGCTTCAGTTATGTCAAGTCCTTGCGTTTCTCGTATCCAAAATTCACCACCAGGATGTTTATGAATAAAATCCGTAAAGTCATATAAGGAATCATAAATACGCCATAGACCTTCAGCCTCATCGTCCTGACGTTTGCCGTTAAGCCAGCTGTAAATTGTTTTTTTTTTTTTTTTGTTAGTGCAACTCTTGTTAAAATGTATTCTCTTTTATTTTACCTTTGAGTAGTAATAAAACTTGAATTTCTATAAGTGGGAAATTTCGTAGCTATTGTGCATTTCTTCCATTCTTCAATCACCATTTTAAAATAATTTTGATAAAAAGTTTTTTTTTTTTGCAGGATTTAATTTGTTTAAAATTAAGAACAAATTTAATAACACTTCACCTAGTGAATTCTTAGAACTTTTATTACTTAAATATGAACTTTAACTAAATCAAAATTATGCATTTGTTTTGATATTTATTTCTGATTATGTTCATCAATCTCATACTACAAATGTATTTAGAATCTGCCTCTACTCGTTATCTTTAAATATAAAATTCATTTTATATTTCTTGCGCATTTGCTCTCTGTCAAATCTCATCAACTTTCTATGAAATTTGTTGGAAAATTAAAATCGCAATTATTATTTCAATAAAGCTGCATTTCTAAATTACATTTAGCGTAATTGTGAATAAGGGCGTATAGACCATTTAACAAGTTTTACAAAAGACAGCAAAAATAATTAAAATTGCATCATATTCGGTCACAAAAAAATTGGTAAAATTTTTCAAAAATAACTGTAAAAATTTTAACAGTATTTTACGGTAAAAAGTAAAAGTTAATTCAGTTTTTACCGTTATTGTTTGGTCAAATATAAGAGATAAAATATTAGTTTTTTTTGTAAAAAAATAAACAGTTAATATATGGCCAATATTTATTCGGTCAAAATAGTTAAAGGTTGACCGATATTCTTTGGGTCAAAAATAGCAGTTGAGATTTTACCGATATTTTTGGGGTCACAAATAAGTTAAAATTTTACCGATATTTTTCGGTTCAAAATAACATTTAAAATCTGATCGATATTTTATTGGTCAAAAATAAAAGTTTACATATTACCGATTTTTTTTTTAAATAACAGTTTAAGTTTTGCCGATATCAAATTGGTCAAATTATACATTACAGTTAAAATTTTTCGAAAATAACTGTAAAAATTTTCCAATTGTATTTTTGTTTAAAAATAAAAGTTAAAATTTTGTCATTATTTTTGCGCTCAAAAATAACAGTTAAAATTTTACAGTTATTTTTTCGGTCAAAACATACAGTTAATATGTGACCAATACTTTTTCCGTCAAAAGTAACAATTAGAGTTTTACCGATATTTTTCAGTTAAAAATAACAGCTAACATTTTACCAATATATTTTCGGTAAAAATAACAGTTAATAGTATGTGACCGATATTTTTCAGCCAATATTAAAAGTTAATATTTTAGTGAAATTTTTCGGTCAGCAGTTAAAATTTTAATGATAAATTTTTTATTTTTTTTTCAAAAATAAAAGTTAAAATGTCACCGAAATTTTTTCGGTCAAAAATAAAATTTCTCCGATTTTTTTTTGTTGTGAAAAATAATAGTAAAATTTTTACCGCACTCACAATACATATTATGACAGTAACGGAATGTATTTTGTTCAAGAAGTATTCCGTGCAATTATTTTTAAAAGAATAAGCATTTAAAATTTTAAGCAATCTTATTTTTAAATGATTCCAACATTCAATAAAAAAAAACTAAGTACACATTAGTAACGATCTTCGGTTGCTTTTAATATTGTCCGTTGTTGCAAAAAAAAGTACATGCATAAAATTAACACACACACACACACACAAACTCAAAATATTCTGTACGTCATAGAAGTTGTAATTATTTCTTGTGACAGTTAAATTAATCAGAGTAAAGTAAGAAAATTCATTAATTTTTAAATCGTTTAGTTGCTTGATTTTTTTTTGTGCAAGTTAAAATAAACAAAATAAAAGATAAAATCAATATTTTTTACGGGTTTAGTTCAGTTAATCGTTTAACATTTTAAATTAAATGAACTTTTCGAAAAATTTAAATGAAAAATAAGTAGACCAGTTTTTAATTGAGTTTTAATTTATTTTATATTGCAATTTCAGTTAATTTTACGTACAGAATATTTTGAGTGTAAATTAAACGAGTGAACCAATACGAACAACATTTGCGGCATTTTAAAGGTTTGACTTCGGTTCGATATCTTCGAGTTGGATGATTTTTGATATTTTCGGAAATTTAATTTTCGAAACTAAAATTTTTTCGAAATAAATTTTTAAACTAGCTTTTAGACTCAAGGCAAAAACAGAAAAACGTCGATTGCTACAAATTCCATTGGAACAGATTATTAGCAAGTTTGAGAGATAAGCTGTCGAAAACTTTCGAAAAAATCGTTTTTTAAATCACTAAAAAGTTTTAGTTAAACCGATTTTCTTAGAAAACTGTGTCGAACTATGCAAATTCGATCTAAATCGATTAAATATTTCGAGAGATATCGCTGTCGCAAATTTTCGAAAAAAAATCTTCTTAATTAGTTACTCCAAAAATCCATGAATCTTCGAGGACTTTAAGCTTCAAATTAGCTGGAAGTTCCAGGTATGGTGGTCAGCTACTTTCCATACATAGTATTGTTTAAATTGACCAAATTGGTATTTATGCTGTTATTCGCCTTGACGCTCCAATTGTTTTTATTTACTCAAGATTATTTTTGTTTTAGAAAAATTTGTAAAGCTTTATATAAATTTTTGTTTGTAATTCGAAGATTCTTATCAATCGTAAATGAAATCCAAGACATTTTAAATCACTTATTGCATGAATGCTTAATATAATAGATACTTTTAAGTGATTATTTAACACAAAATCACTGTAATTTGTATTAAGCCGAAATAGCTATTTATAAACCAGAACGATGCTATTTTCTACAGATTCCAATAAATTACTTTCTTTACAGAAATTATTGAAAGTTATGAAAGCAGGTTTGAGTGCGCGTATTCAAACTATTTTAATTAAGATATTAATACAAAATATGCTAAAACTGTAGCATTTGATTTGAAAATATGTAGTTAATTATAACTAACGGAAATTTAAACTTGTCTAGCTATTTGAGAATTTGGAATTATGTTAATTCTCATATTCTTTCTTCATTCATAACACTGCACAACAAAATGAATTTTTTTTAATTAC
Source organism: Panzeria rudis (assembly GCA_956483635.1). Taxonomy (NCBI): domain Eukaryota; kingdom Metazoa; phylum Arthropoda; class Insecta; order Diptera; family Tachinidae; genus Panzeria; species Panzeria rudis. The sequence goes on along the minus strand of OY101449.1, from coordinate 116,061,069 downwards.
CAGGTTCTAGCAACTGATTCTGGTAGAGCACAGAAAAAATGATCACCAAAAAATTTTCCAACAAAAGTTTGCCTAAAAATAAATCTAATTTTCAGTAAATGTTCTGTCCATAATCTATGAAATGTTTGTTTGATTTTTATTTAGAACGCAAACACCAAAAACAACAATAAAAACTGTGTGGTAAAAAACCACCCCCATGACGACACACAAATAACAACAACAACAATCATAGCAAGAGGAATGCAATTGTACCAAGTTTGTTTACAAAAGATTTTTGAGTTTATCGATTAGTTAATGTCGTTGCATTAATTCTCATTCATTTTTTTACAGTATTTAGATAAACATTCAGACTTGAACACAGTTACCAAAGTGAAATCTCATAAATACTTAATGGATGATGATGATGACACAGACAAAAATTTTGTTTGTATTTTTGTTTGATTAAGTAAATTATTTTGCTTAATAATTGTTAGCATTTTTAGACTAATTGTTTATTAAATTCAGACAGAAATATTGTTTGATATTTTTCAGAAAATCTAGTAAATATTTTTGTTTGATTTAGTAAATTGTTTTGTCTACCATTTGTAAATATTTTTAGACAAATTGTTTTATAGATTTAAACAATTTGTTCACTGAAAAAAAAACACGTTTTTTTCAATGATATTGTTGAGGTATTTTTGTCAATATTTACAAACTCGTTTGTAGGTCCGTTCATAGACAAAATATTTACTATTTCATTGAATTCCTTTACAGAAAATGAAATTTAGTTTTTTCTGTGAGGGCACCAAAAATATGTATACATGTGTCGGCCTTTTGAAAGTTTACGTCTGCGAATCATTTTTGGTGGTGGTGGTGGGTGACTTTAACACCCTCCAAAACATACATTTTGTGTTCTTTTTTTGTTTACCAATGTAACTAATAACCTATATATATAAGAATATAGGATATATATTACAGTTTTCGCCTCATGGATCCTGAAATAAAAATATTATATATTTAGATTTTTTAACATTTTTATGTATTGAGCGTTACATTTCTTTTCGCGGTTGTTCCTGGAATAATTTTTGCAAAAAAATATACCACAAAAAATTAGTATAGGGTTTGAAATTATAATAATCGCAGTATGAATTTAAAAGTTAAGACAACTTTTTAAATTTTGACTTGGGTTCACATAAAAAATGTGTATCTTTTAAATAATTATTTACAAATATTTATACATGAACAAAAAGTAGGCTAACTCGTCTTTCCAATAAGACTAACTTTGATAAAATCGACCCACAATGTCAAAAATTATGTCAATTTCCAATAATTTTTTTGTAACCTACATAATACATTCTTCGAAAATATAACAACCCACAGTGTGGTAGAAACAACATTTTTTTCAAAGAAAATTAGAAATTTCTAAACACATAATGGGCTTCAAAGATGAGCAAAAGCACACAGTGCATCCCCCTCTGCCTTACGAGGTTGCAATAACGTAAGTGAATGAAGATATTTATCGCACAGACGAAGAAGGTGGTCGGCTATTTATGTTTTTTCGTGTTTCTTAAGCCCGAATTTTTTTATTCAACTCAAACTTTATAGTGCATCCTCGCTCGCTTACATGGATACAAATATGGAGATGCGAGTGTTATTTTTACTTGGTAAAATGAATGTGCCTCGGTAGCTTAGTGGTTAGTGGTCTAGCCTACCATGCGGAGATCGTGGGATCGATTCTTGATTCAATACGCGAGCAAAAATTATTTAATAAAAGTAAATTGTAGTGTAATATAGTTTCCAATTGTGTTTCTACCATTTAATACATAAAAAATATAAAAACAACAGAAAATAATTTCAAATAAAAAATGTATCCAAATGTAGGTGAAATTGTGATATAAAGAGTATACAATTTTTTCATTATATGCATTTAGGATGCACAGAAATAAGATCATACCTCGAGACCTACCAAGTGGGACATCCCATACAAAAATCATGTAATACCGAAGCAGTTTGGTAAGGGAGAGTATCGAAATCTTTCCCTTACACTGAAAGGAAAACCCTTCGTAATGGGAATGAAACCAATACGTTAACCCCTTACATTAATACAACAAAAAATGTCATTAATGGCATGAAACTTTGCATATCAGCAATGAAACATTACATAAACGGTATGAAACTTTTTTTCATTAATAACATCAAAGTTTTTCATTCGGAAAATGAGAAAGTAAAAAATAAAAATATGGTTAAAGTTCAAATACAGATATTTTCTTTTTCTTTTATAGTAATTTTTTACTATTGATTTTAAATGGTGACATGGCTGAAGCAGTAAAGGTGTTGGCTTACAAGCATGAGATCAAGAGTTCAACACTAACATTTACAAACTTATATATAGGAAGTAAAATTAAAGTAAATAATTTTCAAGTGCTAAAAATATTAAATTAAGTCTCTGAAAGGATTAAATAAATATGAAAAGCCCGCCTGCTGGCGCTTGGTTATATATACCGTTGTGAACGAAAAAGTTAAATTTTAATTATGAAATTTTTGTAATTAATGAAGCAATTTTCATAACAGGAATGAAACGTTACGTTGGTTGAAAAACAATGACAAAATCATTGCTGTCACGTCAAAAATCATTATATATATGAAGGTTTTCCTTTCAGTATACAAACTTGCTTCCGCTAGACGGATATTTTTACTGGGTTATATCGTTTCACTTCTTCAACAGCTATTAACTTTTTTTAACGTTCTAAAATTTACAGATAAATTATATTTAAAAAATTTGTTTATGTAACGCTCAATACATTTTTATATGAACTCTATTTTTGTTTCGGAACACGCATTATATTTTAAATTTAATACAATTCAGATGTATAATATCCGATGTATTTTAACATAACCTCCTTAGGTATTCATTAAAATATTTCAATTATATATAAAAAATATGCATAACGCTCAATACATTTTTTTTTTGATACAAACGATGATTGATTGATGAAACGTTTTGCAATATAATACTATTTAATAAAGTTCTATATATTTTAATAATTAAACTGAGTAATGAAGTGAGCTAAAAGCTTGTAACGCTCAATACACATGACTGCGGACACAAACAATTTAAAAAAAATATATAATTTCTAATATTTTTCAAAAATTTGATGTGTGAAATAAGAGAACCAAATGCAAATATTCTAAGACCATTATAAATTTAATCTCGTTTTGAAACTTTTATAGTTTCTTAATGTGGAAAATCAGCAGCATAAATTACGGACACGCTATTTTGTATGAAGAGGGGAAAACAGTATTTTTGTTTTTCGTTTTTCGTTTTTAACACAAATGAACAGTCTTACACACAAAAAAAAATTATGTATTTACGTATTTATTTTATGAAATATTTTACTATATTTTCAACGGACACGAAAAAAGCATTTGAAATGATAATGAGCCATATATTTTATGTTTTTGGTGCCCTCTGCTAGAATCAGTCGTTAGAACTATGAATTTTTTTTTCTTGTGCTGTACAGTGTAATTTGTAAAAAATAATGGCGTTTTCTATTCTGGAAAAAATTTAAAATTTTTTTAGTTTTTATCAAAAAAATAGCAATTTATCATTCTTTTAAATTAAAAATTTACCTTCATAAGAGATAATACAATAATTTCTAATAATTTCACTTCCTCGGAAAATCATTATATTGCATATTTTCATTAAAAAGTGCAAACAATGCAACATTTTCTTTTAGAAAAGAAAACGCCATAAGATTTGTATTTACATACAACCAGATTCATTTAAAAAGTTACTAAATACATGAAATGCTCATGAAACTTATGAGGCGATGTTGCGTCCTTCGAAAACAACGTTGTTTTGTTTTGTCATATAGGTTGGAATTAATTAACTTCTATTTTTCCTTGTTCCTTAGAATAGTGTCATATATCAAATTCTCTCTGCATAAGCTCTTGCGAAATTTAGCTTAAAGTATATCACTTCTGATTAAAAAGAAGTTTGGACCAGTGTAGATAACAAAAGTTCTCCCCAAAAATTTTGTGTTTAGCGTTTACGCCTTTTTGACAATTAGGACTCGATATGTACATATGTATAAATAATTGTATATTATTAAAAAACTGATATGGAATGCAATTATATAAAAAACAGATTTGTTGTGTATTCCATTCGGAATTTTCTTAGCATTTTGAATAACAATTTATAGGTCTGAATAGCTAATAAATCTTTTGTGTTCGTAGTTCTTCGAAAATATATTCGGGGAAGGAATTTTTAACTTCTTTGATTTCAATATACATTTAGTGTGTGTGTGTGTGTGTGTATGTGTGTGTGTGTGTGGAGTCCCTAATTGCAAACTAATTCACCAGGGATGATAAAGTTGGTACAATTGTACTTTTTTTGGTACTATTGAAACCAAAAAAGTACGTTGGTACCCCCGTGACTCATTTGGTACTATTTGCAAATTTTCCCAATTTGTTGGGTGGTATCCATTGATTATTCAATAATAATTAATCTCTACTTTGGACCTTAACTTAGTTCCCTCTTTAGTCTACTTAGGCGGTTATTTCGTGAGTGGATTTGTGGGCTTATTTAAGGAGAATACATAACAGGCGGTCTTGAGAGAACATCTTATAATATTTGATTGTTAGTATTCAAGGACAAATATCAACAGCGATATTCTATAATATTCTTTAATAAAGAAAGGCGTGTCTTAAAACTGATTTTTTCAGTAGAGCAAAACAAAACATTTCTAAAATTTTGTTCACTTTTGGCATACATTTGTCAAAATAACTTTGTATAAAATTTTCAGACCAAAATCACGTAAGAGCGAGATCCTATCAAGGATGCATAAAACCGCATATGTCAACATAAATAACATTTACTAAGTAAAATAGAACAAAATATTTAAAAAGATTTCAAAATCAAAATTTTCAAAATTTTAATAATCAATCACACAGGAATACTTTAGTCGTTATTGCTGAAAATTTGTGAAATCAATATAGAAGTCAAGTTTTTGTGCATGAAAAAATATCCAGACTGCTCGATGATATCTCGAAAATTTTTACTTTCATTTAAAGAGCGCTTAAAAAGAGCTATTTTGCATTAATAACTCAAAATTTATTTAAGTCGACTTACGCATTTATTCAAGAAAACCACAAAATTTTCGGATTTTAAATTTTAATAGAAAAATATCTTTTGCTATGGCTTGTTTATCCATTTTGAATGAATTTAAAATTTTTTTAACAAACTTCAAGTTTGTAAAAATAAAGAAATTAGTAAGTACGTTCCTTGTTATATGCAGAAGTGAAGTTTCATTGAGATAAATTGAAATTAAAATTGTTTGATTTTTGGCACCATTATTTGAAAAAGAATTTATCAAAAATATTTTTAGAAAACAAAGCCATATTTGATTTTTGACACAATGAGCATATAAACTCAATCAAAATCGTGTGGCTTATTTGGTTACAACAATTCAAAAATATTTTAGTACTATTAGAGCCGAAAAAGTACTATTTTAGAAGCTCATTGCTACGAAATGAATTTTTTCATTTATCATCCCTGTAATTCACCATTTGAGATCTCATGAAGAGCATAATTAATGCATAACACTTTTTCGAATATATTTACTGGCAAATCAATTGCGATAATGACTATGCAAATTTCTTTAAAGAATAAACACTAGATGATTTTTTATATTTCAATAAAAGAAAAATATAATATAATATTATCATATAAAAAACGGCTCATTTAAAATTTGGACGCATTAATCTTTTAATAAGATGGTATCGTGAGTTATTTTTCACGCATGTTCATGCATGCTTATACTTATGTGTTCAGGTGAGTACTAAGAAAAATAATTCACGATAAAACTCACGATCACGAAATACTAGCGAAAGTTATAAGTCAAATAAATAAACGAAATAGTTTCTTTATATTTACCATAAACTTTTATCCAAAAAGCTGTCTTAATCGACTATTTCAAACTCTTGCTCATGCACTCTCATTTAAGTGAAGCAAAACGTTACTCGCAACCAACCGTGATTCACGCCAATCACGCAAACAATGCCCATCCATATTTTTAATCGTTCTGCTAATAAAACAAAGCTTTATCATATAAGAAATGAATTAATATATATAAATATATGCATATATGTATGTATGTATAATATATTCATGTACTTATGTATGTATGTACATTAGGTATGGGATAGTACACGATTTTTCTATTTTGAAACGGAAAAATAAGCATGAGAAAATATTGGGGGTTAGGACGAGAGCAAAAGCAAAAAGATAAAAATTTTCAAAATAGTTCTGGCAAAAAAAAACCCAACTTCAATACTAAGAATCAAACCTTTCATGACCATTCATATAAAAAATTTTGATCATAGGTCTATACATGGCGGAGTTATCCATAAATGGAATTAGGCGATAGCCAATACTTTGTGGTGGGGGAAGGGGAGTGGCGCAAATTATGACTCCGAATTGGAGGCAAAGCATTGCAAACGAAAAAAATTTTGCAAATCGGTCCATAAATGGAGGAGCTAGTTATGAGAGGATTAATATTAAGGGGGGGGACGTATTGCCCCACCGATTTTCGAGAAAAAAAATTATGGGGCCAAGCTGTAAACAAACCCCTTCAAACAAACAAAAAATAATACGATAATCAATATTTCGGGAGGAAAAAATTATAGGGCCAAGTGCGAGCAAACCCTTTCACACAAAAAGTAATTTTAAAAATCGGTTCACATATATCAGAGTTATTCGTGGGGGGAGCATATTCCCTCTCCGATTTTCGAAAAAAAATATGGGACCAAACTACAGGCAAAGCCTTTCAAACAAAAAAAGAATTTAGAACATCTGTCCTAGAGGGCTTAAATGTAGGACAGAATCCCTTAATTTTTCTCTCCTAACATTTTTTGGAACATACTTACGCCCTATCTTCATTCTTTAAGGGGTTCCTATACAAAAAATAAAATTTTATGATATTGTAAAAAATTGGCCTTGCCAATATTTTTTGCATCATATTTGTAGCCTGTCTCTATTCCTTAGGAGGGCTCCCATACAAAATTTGCAATACAGACTAGAAATATATTGAAAAAAAGATCCCACAACCACCTGGGAGCCCCCTCTAGTGAGCTATAATATATGACCGCCGACCCCCATTAAATTTTTGTCGTCAACATTTTCTTAAAATATACTTGCCCCTTAGCTCCACCCTTTGGGGGGCTCCCATACATATACGGTAGTTTAATAAAATTGCTAAATTTGGCCTCTGCAGCGCCTAGGATGTCGTCCCTTGACGGGTCAAATGAAAGATCGAGCAAACTTAATGTTTCCTTCCGAAATTTTTTCAAACATACTTGCCCACTATCTCAATTTTTTAAAGCGGGCTCCCATACAAAATGTGCATTTTTTAGGGTTCCGTACACCAAAGGAGAAAAGAAACCCTATTGTATTAGCTATGCTGTCTATCCGTCCATCTGTGTCCAAGGTTTCCTGAAATGTTCACAGAGTATGTGTAACTATGTTCGATACAACAAAAAGTACTAAAAATCATGAAAGCTAAAAACTAAAGGGTGTTTTAAAGCGAGCAACTCAACATGTTCAAATCCAAATGTAATATAAAGACACTGATACATATATAAACTCTTAACATTTTCAAAATTAGTGCATTATTATACAGACTGCACCAATAAATACTAAAATTTAAACGAAATAAAAATTAAAGGGTATTATATCAGTTAATGTAATTTTGTCTATTCAATTTTGATAATTAGCTGTATCTTTTAAACCGTAAGAGGAAAACTGTTAAAACTTTCACAACTAGTGCAGCATGTTGAAGGCAACAGTAACGAATGCAAAAAAGTAGTGCAAGAAACAAACCGAAAAGTATATCGCCAACACGAAAAAATCGGCAAAACTGCGAAAATTGCCGAAAAAAAAGACAAACAGAACAAACCCCAAAATTAAAAGAAAATAATACCCAAAACCAAAAAAATAACCATAAAACGAAAATAGTCGCAAAAACGAAAAAAAAATCTAGAACTAAAAGAACCCAAGATTTAAAAAATGCCAAAAAGAAAAAGTCTCCAAAAAGGAAAAAGCGCCAAAAGAAAAAAAAGCGCCAAAATGAAAAAAAGGCTCTAAAACTAAAAATTAAAAATAATGCCAAAAAGGAAAAAGTCTCCAAAATGAAAAATCGCCAAAACCAAAACCCCAAAACTAAAAAAAACCCATAATTAAAAAAAATGCAAAATTAAGGCAAGAGCTGAAACAAAAAAATAGCACCAAAACGAAAAAAATCTCCAAAACTAAGAAATCGCCAGAAAACGAAAAAAATCATCAAAACAAAAAAACGCCAAATTAAAATGCCCAAAATTAAAAAGTACCAAAAAACGCCAAAATGAAAAAAACGCTTACAGACCAACCTAAATTACGACGCAAAGCGCAACGTAATTTAACGCTTAACTTTTACGCTGACATGGGTAACCTAAATTAGAGCGTTAACGTTGTGCCAGAAACAGTAATGTTTACTCACTTTGATTAATAAAAAACTCTAAATAGAAATAAGAAATAGAGATGAAGACGCTTAATTGACCTGAAAGTAGCTACATTTACATTACTGTAAGTATATGTGTGAGCATTAACAAAATAAACAACACTACTTTTGCAGCCAACTTCACTTCTTTACGCGCTGTCAAAATTGGATTTTCCAATTGCAAAGCGTTGACGCCGCGTTATTTCGGTTGGTTTCATACATTTTGTATGGGCATGAGAAATTTTGACAGCCAGACAACGCTTTGCGTCGTAATTTAGGTTGGTCTCTTATTGAAAAAAGCACCAAAACGAAATAAATCGTTAAAACAAAAATCGCTAAAAACGAACAAATTTTCCATAACAAAAAACCCCTAAATAATAAAAAATCATCAAGAGAAAAAAGGATATATATGAATGTATACGGTATTCGTACGGAACCCTTCGTGTGCGAGTCAAAGTCGCACTTCACTGAAATTGTTATACTTATCATAAGACAATGTAAAACCACCGCTGCCGTTTTTGAAAATTCGAGCCGTCGCCCAATACAAAAATTTTTGCGGCTCTAAAATGTAGCTAGGGTGTGAAAATTTTATTTTTTATTTTAATTTTAGAAAAATTGTGCATCATATTATACAATTTTTCGCTACAGCAGAGAATTTTGTTTTATATATATAAAAATGTTCTTTTAAAAATTTGTTAATAGCCGGCGGCTTGTAGTCAAATTTTTTACTTCGCCGGCGCAAAATTTTACATTGTCAAAAAAGATATCATTTCACACAGCAGAAACCATAAACTTTTTTACAGACCTCAAAATTTTATATTGTCAAAAAAGGTATCATTTGTCACAGCAGAAACATGAAATTTTTTCCCTACTGGAAAATATATTTTTACCATAGTACTTTCCTTCCGTTTGACACACGCCCTATGTGAACAGAGCGAGATACTATGTGAACTGGGCGGATGAGCCCAGTATTAATGTTGGATAGGAAATGAACTTAAAACGATACGATAATTGTCACCGATTTTTTTCTCACGAGAAATGTAGTTTTGGTGGCATGCATAAGGTCCATGGAAACAATGTTCATAGACATTATTTCGACATAAGAAAAGAAATGATGTCCATGGGCATTATGTCCATTTCAAAAAGGATATCATGTCTACCGGACCTTATTTCCTTTTGAAAAGAAAAATACGGAATTTTGCAGAGTAAAATTTTCCTACCTAGCTGGCTTTCGGTCGGGCTTAAGAGTTTTCTCCTCTGTGTATGTCGAATAGTGGTTTCGCCGAGTAAAGATTTTTCGCTAGGCAGAAAATTTTTAATCATCGAATCCACAGAAAACAATCTTTACTGTGCAGTGCTATTTTCATGGACTTTATTGCCATTTTTTGATGGACATTATTTCCATGGACGTTATTGTATGCCACCGCAGCTTTTTGCAAAAATTTCCCAAACACACCGCATGACTGATTCCAAGTATAAATCTCAAAACGGAGATATGAACTTTGGGATGACAGTTGCGTTTCCGGTTCAGACCGGACTTCCGCCTTCCGGTCTGGACCGGAAGTTGGTTCGGTAATGCTGTTTATACTTTCGCTTCTGGTCCGGAAGTAGTGCGGATCGGTAATGCGATTAAAAATCCTTTTGAGCTTATTTTATGAAAAAAATATATTAAAAAATTTTTATTTTGTATAGGAGCCCCCTAAGAACTGGAGATACTATATAAATATACTTAAACAAAATTTTGAGGAGGAAGAATTAAGAATTATTGGGAATTTTTCTAGTCCGTATTGTAAATTTTGTAGGGAAGCCGCCTTAAGGAATGGTGAAAGGGAGTAGGTATGTTCAAAAAACTGTCGAAAAGAAAAAAACTTATGGGAGTCCGTCATACGTTTGACCCATCTAGGGGCATTCTATGAGGCCAATTTTTTACAATCTCATAAAATTGTAACCTTTGTATGGGAGCCCCCTTAAGAAATGGAGATAGGAGGTTAGTATGTTAAAAAGGAATGTCGGGAAAGAAAAATTATGGGGGTTGGCCCTACATTTTAAACCTCTAGGAGTGACTCTGTAGCAGTTATAGAATTTTTTGTTGTTGTAAATATGTACCTATTTGTCCCCACTTTGAGCACGATGAGAAACCACTTGCCATACTCCTTATCCTTCCCCCTTGCCCCCTCCCCCACACCTTTTTTGCTCATGCATTTTTCCGAATCTCATAAAACTAGAGGGTCTAGAGCATTCAAATCCCGTTACTAAGAAACTCAATACATCACTATCCCATACCTAATGTACACATAAATATTCCATACACACACACACACGATCATTTGTGACAATTATTAATTCTCATCAGAACTCTTGTTTTTGTTTGTTGATAGAACTCAACGATCAGTACTTTGTGTGTAAACAAACCATAAGCAACGTTTTATAATTGATCGAAAGGCCAAACGAAGAGTTAAGGCTTCCCAAGCGGCAAAAAGCTAATTAAATCACAATTATGATTAGGAATGAATGACCTCTTTAAATAATATAAACTTAAAACAAAACTAAAAACTAACAACAACAAAATACAACATAAATTAAATAAAAATAACATATGAACTTTTTGAATTTGTTAAAAGTTTGCATAAGAAAAATAAATCCTAAAATGGATCGACAACAAAAATTTTCTAATAAAAATGCAGAAGACTGGAGGAGATCAACTATTTCAAGATCAATTCCATCATATAGAAATCAGACATTTAGAACAATTCAAAGGTAAACAAATTAACTAGTATTTGCGGTTTGTGATGTGCATTCATTAACAATATTATATTGTTTCACATATTATTATAATACTAAAATAATTTAATTCACCTTTGAAATATTTGAAAGTTTTATATTAAAAAAAACCTGAACACAACGAAGGGAACGCGATAAAATAATTTCCTGAAGTTGAATATGGTACTTGAACATCAAACTTGAATAATTCTGAAATAAAACAGAATAAAATATGTATGAAAATGTTTTTATAGCATTAAGAATAAAGAGATTAAAAAAATATACAGTATGTCAAGAGAGTATTTCACAGTTATAGCAGATTAATTACGAAAATTTAAGCAAAACAAAAAATATGTTAAATCTCAAAAAATATGTTAAATCTTGAAATTTAAAATTGTTTAAAACAAATAAGCACATTTGTGGCCGTCAACATTTGTTATGACAATAATAGAATTACCTTGACTAGTTTTCTTTTAATTTTGCAAAAAAGAAATGTCCAACATTTCACGCGGAATGCTGTAAAAATGTATTAAAAAAAAGATGGCATGAAAGTTTAATAAAATAATGTCGCAGTATTAGTACTCTGTTGGCACTTCTTTTGCGTGAAATTTTCAAGAACAGCTGACTGCTTTTTATATTTTGTTTACAAACGTAAAACAATGTAGCATACTTTCAAGGAAGAAAAAACGATAAATTAAGCAAAATGGCGGGATAGATAAAATTGGTTACACGTCATATTTTTGGTATGAAAAAATCAATGTTTCACAACATTTTTCATAAATTTGAACAGAGTACTATGCTTAAATTGAAAAAGTGGCACAGTGGCCCAGAATCATAATATTTGGGAAATTAATCTGCCATTTCTAAGCGGCTAATCCGATCAGTATAAAATTCCACATGGACATAACAGAGGAGTATTCCTATTTAAGTTAAGAGAATGAACTTCCCATATTTTTCAAGAGCGGAGCGGTCCTTATCGCTTATAAGGTTCTAAAAAAATCATGACTAATTAATTAAATTTTTCAAAACTTTAATCTAATATTTTTAAGATAACACATAATAATCTGCAGAAAAATTCGAATTTAAATAAAAATATACGGAGCATACAAAGGTTTAACGCGCTAAAATACCAAATCCGTTTTAATTTTTTTTCCATCACGTACAGATTTTTTTGAATGGGCATGACTAATATTTCCACTTGGTGCTTCAGTATATTGCACCATAAATCAAGGGCGGCTTGTCCGATTGGCACAAATAAAATGCCAAAAGATACGGCCGTATCACTCGCTTACGTTATTGCATCCTCGTAAGGCATCAGGCAAAGAATCAGGTGCGCTGGATGTTCTTGGCATGAAAATTCAGTATGACGTTCGATCTACTGATCACATTTTTCAGGTCTCAAAAGAAGCATTCAAGTGTCTCGGGGTCTTAAGACGGTGTAAAAGATACTTCATTCCATCTGATCTCTTTAATATTTATACCACATATATCCGACCGAAAATGGTATACAACTCTCATGTATGTGCCGGTGATTAAAACTATATTTTGAAGTTACTCGACCGCGTACAGGATAGGGTGAAGAAGCTCATCGGTGACAGTAGGATATCCAGCTCGCTGTAGCATGGACGCAATGTGGGGTATATTTCGTTGTTTTATCGTTACTACAATGGAATGTGTTCTGATTAAATTAGAGAGCTTATTCCTGAAAACTGCTCTTTTTCGAACAACGCGTTCTTCATCACTTTGTTTGCGATAGGCCAGTGAACCGCACTACGCATTACAGAGAGAGTTCGCTCTTTTGCCGAACAGTTCTTATGTGGAATAAGCTTCCTGCAGAGGTCTTTTCTCTCAATTTCAATGTTGGAAAGTTCAAATCAAATGTCCATAAACATTACTCCCTTCTTCCTCCTTCCCATAACCAATTTTCCAAATTCCGGCACAATACATTGCGTTAGTAGGGGCTATCCCCTGAGTGCTGTTCTTATAGTAGAAAGAAAAGCTAAACTACTTCATGTCGTAACTCTATGGAGTACCCAACGCAAGCAGTTAGATTCTATATTATCGTTAGCCAATAAATTAGACTGTACAACAAAAACACAAATAACAAGGTTCTAACAACTGACGAAAAAAACGCTTAAATGTTTCGGCTCCAATAGCTCCAATTGAAAAAAAGCATATGAAATCTGTATCTTTGGAATTTGCGATCCGATGACAACCCTATGTATGTATGTAAAAATCATAGAGGAGAACCTAAGCTTGAAGACTATGAAAAATCTGACCACCCTGTTGAAACACGGTGAGCTGCAGGGTGTCTGATTCGACTACATTGGGCATGAAAAATTTTTGGACTCATAACTTTTAAAAATATTACCCGATTTTAATGAATTTAACTTGTTTTAAAGATTATTAATAGATAAAGAAATTACACGTTATTTTATTAAGATATCTTTTCTGCTTGCAAAGCTATTTGGCTTTGAACATTAAAATTTTGGATTTTGGCCTCGATTTTATTCTCTATTTCGTAAATATCTCCGGTAATACCCTAGCCAAAATTTTAGGAAAAATATTTTATGATTTTTCACACATCTCAACTCATGTAGTCGTGAAAAATAATCAAAATCAAAACTTTGAAATGAGAATAAAAATTGCTACATTTTTCCAAATACGAGTATAGAGCTTAACTATTCGAGGCTGTTCACAAAAAATTGTCAATACTAAAATTTTTTCTTTTTACTATTTCTCCTATAAAAAAATCTCTTTTAGTTGGTTAAAAGGCAAACAAATTGACGATCAAGCTGAGGGTCTTTGGCGAATTTACGATACTCTATACGATTTTACTCCATTCGTAACGCAGCATCCTGGTGGCTCATACTGGTTAAAAAAGACCAAAGGTACCGACATCACAGAACCGTTTGAAACATTTCATATCAAAGGAATTTCGCCACTGCTGTTAGATAAATTCAAAGTACGCGAAGCGATGAAACCCAGAAATTACACCTTCACCATGAACGAAAATGGTTTTTATAAAACGCTTAAAAGACGTGTAGCTGCAAAACTTGATGATATAGATTATAGCCCAGGAAGGAACACGAGTGTAAGTAGAGAAAGTTTAATCATATTAAAATCGGACTTACTTTTGACAGATATTTTTGGTTGCAGTTGTTCCATTTTAGTCTTCTGATTTCAACATTAAGCTGTTCCATACTCTCAGCTTTAAATGCCGGTGTTATATTTGAAATTATAGCCGCATTATCGTTATGCTGGCTAAGTATTGCAGCCCACAATTATTTCCATCAACGGAACAATTGGCAAATGTATACTTTCAACTTTACTTTATTGAATTTCGCAGAATGGCGTATCTCCCATGCGCTCTCTTATCATCTTTATACGAATTCTCTGTACGACTTGGAAATGTCGTTCTTTGAGCCTTTCTTATGCTGGATTCCCAATGAACATATTTCCTCCAAATTGCAACGTTTTGTATCGGTTATAATACAACCAGCTATTTATGTAGCCATGTTTCCCTTTAGCTTTATACAAAGGTAATTTTATATAAAGATTTATCAGGCCTATTCTGTAAATCGAGTGAATGAGTTCAACTTACAGTTAGTTGGCTAATTAAAAATGTTTTCATGTCTTTTCTTTGAACAAATACAGGTTCCTTTACTTGCAAAAAGAGTGTACACAGTTACAGAGTAAACAGTTACAGTTTATTTAGTTTTGCCGATTTTTTTCTTTTCTGAATTTTTCGTTTTAGCGCTTTTTTTCATTTTGACGATTTTTTTCTTTTTTGCCATTTTTTTAATTTTAATATTTTATTTTGTTCTTTTTTTCGTTTTTTTTTTATATTTTTAGTTTTGGTGAATTTTTTCGTTATCGTAAAAAAATCGCTAAAAAGCAAAAATTCACCAAAACTAAAAAGATCACCGTAAAACTAAAAAAATCACCTAAAACCTAAAAAAAACAGACAAAACGAAAAAAAGCGCCAAAGCAAAAACAAAAAGTGCCTAAACTAAAAATATCGCCAATAACCAAAAAATTCGCCAAAGCGAAAAAAAGTGCCGAAACCAAAAAAAATCGCTAAAACTAAAAAGGTCACCAAAAACCGAAGAAATCGCCAAAACGAAACAAGGCGCAAAAACTGGAAATAAGCGTCAAAAGTAAAATAAATTTCTAAAATTAAAAATATCGTAAAAAAACCAAAAAAAAAATCGCTAAAACAAAAAAAACGCCAAAACTAAAAAATTGCCAAAACAATAAAAAATCGGCAAAAAACAAAAAAATAAAATAAAAAAAAATATCGCCAAAAAAACGAAAAAAAATAACCAAAACGAAAAAAGTGCCAAAACAAGGAAAAAATAAATAAAATTAAACTAAAAAGCTAAATAGCTCTTCAAAAAACCGGCTACAAAATAGGCGTGGCACCACCTCCATATTTTATCATGTACTTTTACGAGAACTAAATGTGTGCGAAGTCTCATAAGAATCGGATAAGTAGAAGTAGTTAAAATGCTTATTAACTTTTCTTAGGCGTGGCACCGCCCACTTTTCTAAACATAATCTTATATTGTAACGATAACTAAAGGTGTATGCAAAGTTTCATAAGAATCGATTTAGTAGAAGCTGTTGAAAAAGAATATTGACTTTGCATGGGCCCACTTTTTTATCCTGATGTAGTATTTTAACAGAAGCTTAATGTGTGTGTAAAGTTTCTTAAGAATCGGTTGAGTACAAGTAGTAGAAAACGAATGTGTATTTACTTTATATGGGCGTGACCCCGCCCACTTTTCAACGGGATCAATCTGGAAGTACAGCCTTTTGAATAGCGAAAAAAATCTGAAATCGGTACTTTAATGGCGGAATTTTGAGGGAACATACATAAAAGAAATTAAAAAAAATACATGACGAATTGATAACCTTGCTCCTTTTTTTAAGTCGGTTAAAAAGGGCAAAAACGAAAAGGGATATATGTATGTGTATTCGTACGGCGCCGTTCGTGTGCGAGCCAAAGTCGCACTTTATTGAATTTGTTATATGTTTATTTAAATGCTTATAACTTGCAAAATATTGAACAGATTTTAATCAAATAAAGATTGTACTAATCTGTAAATAAATACCTTTGAAATGGTGCACCATTTGTCTATGTCAATTGTACTATGTGGGCATAAAAGGGATCCAAAGTAATCGTTTGCCTATTTACTATATATAAGCAGTGGTAAGAACTATTAAACTGTTTAACATGATTTTCACTATATGGAAATTAATTGCCTTACGCCAGGATAATGTTAACAAAGTGATAGTCCAAATTCCGGCAAATGTTCTGATAGTTGATCTTGTATAATTTGTAGTCAAGGAATCGAATGGCATTTACCGTTGTGTCAAATTGGTTCGAGTTTTCGGGATATTGGTATTTTAATATTTTTAATTGGGATACCCTATTATTATTCATTAACAATCGATCTTATATGGAAATTATGTGAACAGCAAACGGTTTTATATACTTACATATATTATGTTTACATTATACAAGATATAATATTGAATATTTTTTTAGTTCTTAACAATATGTATGTATTGATTTTATTCAAGCTTAACTGTGTGTGTACCAATTTCTCACTCATATTACAGAACACGTCTGCTAGTAACATATTATTTACATAATTAAAAATTAACCAAAATTTCAAAAATTATACTTTCAGACTTCTACGTTCTATTTTTGTTGAAAACGAACTTTTCTGGCACGATATCATCGGTTTCACTTTGCCCTTATTAATGTTCAGCTTCTCCCATTCGAACTTCACCAATATTTTGCTGCAATGGTTTCGTATTATCGGCATGGGTAGTTTTCTTTTTGGCTTAATAGGTCTTAATGCTGCTCATCATACACCCACTATTTATCATGATGGTGATGCCCATCGAAAAGATTATGACTGGGGTCTCTATCAGTTGGACACTGTTATTGATCGTAGTGATATCAAAGGATCTCCGTTTATGGTTCTTACCCACTTTGGTGATCATGCTCTGCATCATTTATTTCCCACTCTAGATCATGGTATTTTACCTCAATTGTATCCAGTATTTAGGAAAACTCTTGAGGAATTTAAAGAAGTTTTAAGAGAGTGTACATTTTTTGAACACATAATCGGACAAAATCAACAGCTGTTGAGGACAAATGCAAACACTGTGCCGCCATGTCGAAGAGATGAGAAACTTTATTGATTTACGAACATTAAAATTTAGTTCTTAAGAAAATCCTTTGCAAATGCAGAAGTGGTTAAGGTGTGATAAATATTAATTATTAAAAAAATTTAATATATTTTTATTCCAAATATTTTAAGCTCTTGCTTATCTAATGATGATTTTTGGCTGTGTAGAAAAAAGTAATACAATAATTCCCAGCTTAATTCTTTTTATATGTTTTTAATTAGCAAGGTCAGCTTTAAGTGCAAAAAATAGCATAATCACCCGTGTCACAGATTCCGTTCGGATTGGTTTTGATTCCGTTGTTGTCATTCCGAAAAAGTACATTTTTGGTGCTTTAGATTCCGTTTATTTTATATTTCGTTTTTACAATGATAAAGTTTTTATACCTTGAAGCTTGTTTACTCTTCTTTTTAGATGAAAAGCTCACATTGAGCTTTTTATTGAAATGGAAAGCTCATGACCAAATATTTATTTGACGCTCCTAAAAGTATGCACGTTTTTTTTTTTGTATTTACTGCAAATGAAGTCAGTAGAAGTGTTTTTCAATTCCACTTTGAAATTTAAAAGTGGTTTGATCACGAAGAAATTTTCGTTTTTTGAAGAAGCAACTTACGAAATTGAAACCACTTCCGATCGGAATGGTATTCTGTGACATGGCTGCTTTTGTTTGTATATTTTTATTAATATTATTTCCACTTTTTTATTGTAGAGTAGAATTGAAAACGCAAATTGTTTTATTTTTTCGTTTTCTATAGAAGCTAAACATACAGCCATGTCACAGATTCCGTTCGGATTGGTTTTGATTCCGTAGCTGTCATTCCGAAAAAGTACATTTTCGATGCTTTAGATTCCGTTTATTTTGTATTTCGTTTTTAAAATGATAAAGCTTTTATACCTTCAGGCGTTTGTTTACTCTTGTTTTTAGATGAAAAGCTCACATTGAGCTTTTTAATGAAACGGAAAGCTCATGACCAAATATGTATTTGACGCTCCTAAAAGTATGCACATTTTTTAGTATTTACTGTAAATGAAGTCAGCAGAAGTGTTTTTCAATTCCACTTTGAAATTTAAAAGTGGTTTGATCACGAAGAAAATTTTCGTTTTTCTTTTTTTGAAGAAGCAACTTACGGAATTGAAACCACTTCCGATCGGAATGGTATTCTGTGACATGGCTGATTATCAGTTCTGTCACAGAACTTGTACGAAAGTGAAAATATTCACATTTTCAAATTCGTAACGTTTTGCTTTTGCTTCTTCAGCTTTTACATTTTTTCATAACAAAGTTCAAACACAAAAAAATTACATACCTTAAGGCGCCACTATGAACATAAGAAACTTACGAGCTAATATTAATTTGTTTCTCCCAAAAGTATATAATTTCGTTTTCACTTTCGTACCAGTTTTGTTCCTGTGACACACGTATATAGAATTTTTACTTTAAACACTTGTCAAAAAATTCCAGAGACCACAATCACAAAATATTTTAGGGGAATAAAGCTTAAGTTGTCCTCTTTTAATTAGTACAAATAAATTTTGCATTTAGCTGAAATGTACTTTTGGCCAAAATATTTTAATCCTGGCCCATCGTGCACCGGCAGTTTCTGATAGACTGATCATAATGTGTATTCAAAAATTGCAGCGATAGCGTGCTAACAGGGCGTATTCTTTTCCATTTCGATGCATGAATACACTAAGAAAGGATTTTTGGGAATTCAATTGCTAAGGGATAAAAAGGGATAACAACAGTTAATTCTATAACCTATATCTTCAGATATATCTAAGGTAGACGTAAAAAAAAAATATCATATTTAAATCAAATAATAAGTAAACAGGTTTTTGGAATTTTTCTAAAAATTGTACATTTAAGGGGCGGAAAAGGGTAAAAATATCAATTTGGTACTTTTTTGCTAAACCATTTATCTTCTAAAGTAATAAAGAGAGAAATGAAACTTAAATTGTATTCTTCTCTCTTTAAGTAGCCCTCAAACACATTTTGGCACTTTTTTGAAACTCAAACATATAAGGGATAAACAGCGTGCCTCATTTTGGTACTTTTTCTGTGTATGTATATATTTTTAATGTTAAATGAAATTTGTTTACTAGTGTTTAAGCATTGTCTATATGCATTTCATTTGGGGCTTTAAAGGTTAATATTTTTAATATGTATGGTTATGGTTTTCGGATATTTCCACTCAACAGAAACTGATTGCAGAAAAAAAAATTTTGTGACATGGGGCTATCCTCCTAAAAAGGGTTATCCCACTAAAAAGGGTAAACCAAGTAAAATGCATTTAATTCAAAAATATTAGGCCAAAATTTTAAAAAACTTGCAACACAAGTTACTTTAGTGCCACAAAACTTAACTGATTTTAATATATTTTGGAACATGGATATTAAAGACAAACATTAAGGGCCACATGCAAAAAAAAACCTTACCTTAGCTTTAAAGTTCACATTACTTACCAAACACTTTAAGGCTAACAAACTTTTGTTAAAAAATGTTATGCAAAAACGGTACTTTAACAAACAAAAGCTTTAACGCATTTCATATTTTTTTCTGGCAACGCCACCATACTCAATTGTCACTTTATGATTAGAGATGCACAAAAATGAATACTACTTTAGTCGGGTAATATAACTTATAAAAACAATTTTATTATTATGACATAAAATAACATATTTTTTACGCAATATTCTTTGATTTCATTATTTAAGAAAAATAAAAAACAAAATAAAGTAAATTAAAGAAATTGAGAAGAGCTAAAACGAGTTTTTTGTTAAAAATGTTTAAAGTATTCGAATAACGAGCTTGATCGATTTGTTTTGATTATAAGTACATCACTAAAACATTTTCTTATAGTTACATTGTATTGTGTTAAATATTTTAATCAAATGGAAAAAGAAAATATAATTATGGACAAGCCAGTGGATTCTAAAAGGAAAAGATCGGAAAATTGGAATGAAGAAGACAAAGTGAGTATTTATATATGTACATATTTCTATTGTATTGCATCTAACAAATTTTTATTTTATATATGTATGCACATATTTATATAGATGCTGCTCAAGGAACTTATAAGGAAGAGGGTGAAAGCAATTGAAAATAAGAATACGGACACCAATACTAACCAGTCGAAGAAAAAAGCTTGGATGGAAGTGACAGAGAGGTTTGATGAAATATACATACATACATATGTATGTACTTATTTTAGCAAAATTGTATAAAAGAATTTCCTGTTTTTAGCTTCAACAACTTATGCACTGGTGGCCAACGTAATATAACGCAGCTAAAAAACCAATGGGTGGCGACCAAAGTTTTGGCAAAAAAGGAAGTCGCAGAGCGCCGGAAGGAGTTTACAAAAACTGGCGGTGGTTCTGGGCCGTCAGAAATACCTGTCAGTAGCCACGACATTAGTGTGTGGCTACCAAACGAGTTTGTTGTAGATTGCAATGAATTCGATTCAGATTCATTAATAATAGAAGTAAGAGTTTGTTATTATATAATTTATTAAATTCAATCAAATAATTTATTTTTCAGATCGATGAAGATGTACAACAATCATCATTCTGTACTGAATTGGAATCATTGGAAATAGAAATCGATAAATCCGTGCCTAAAATATTGGAAACAAGTGTTGATGCATCCACGCATAAAGCATCTGAAAATAAATTTGACAAATCCACATATAAATTAAAAAAGGTTTGTTTGAATAATAAATATCTGATATTTTTATGCACTAAACAAATATGTATGTACATATGTATATGCTCAGGAAACCCCACGGAAGGCAGGTACAACCGAATACCATGTAAGGCAGGTAGCAGAATTTGATTTGAAGTGCAGAGCTGAGTTACATGAGCACCAGTTAGAAGTGGAAAGGAAAAGATTAGAGGTGGAAAAAAAGAGATTAGAGGTGGAAAATAGAAAATTAAGAAACCTGGACTGGGAGCGTGACCTAATCCAAGCCAGAATCAAGTTTTATGACAGTAAACCTGTTGGTAAGTGTGTATATATGTACATATCGTTGCTTTAATTAAAAAAGGACGTGCTTACCATATCATAAAATTTAAAAAAGCAGATAAAAAACTTAATAAAATAACTAAAATTTATTGAATCTTTCGTCCGCTGCCTATTTAAGGTATGCAGTTACATACATACATGTACATATATAAAACTATTTGATTTTAACAATATAGAAATAAAAGAGTTGTTGGTTGTAAGTACATTCTTATGTATATTATAAAGGTTCGGTCACACTTGGCAAATATTTTAAGAAAAAAACATGGCCAACAGTCACTAAAATTGTATTTCCCGTAATTCCAATATATTTTTATATATGGGTTCGCATTTATTAAACATTTTGCAAAAATATGTAGCTTTTTGCAGCATAATTAATATTATTTTATAATATAAAAACCAAATTAAATCACACTAATGCTGAGCCAAAGTATTGTTCACGCATATTTCGTCAAATATTTGCCAAATGTGACCATAGCTTAAGAATAAGTTCCCAGCATGCAAGTTTTCTTGCAAGTCTAATATTGTAGTCACAAATAGTAGAATACAATCATATGAAACGTAAAACCACGTAAGTGACAAAAATTTCAAAATCGGGGTTTTAGTTAATTATTGGTTGGATATCAGATCGAAGCCATACTTTTATTCCTATTCTATAAATTCCAAAAATTTAGTTACGTGATATTACGTTTTATATGTTGAATATAAATACAAAATTTGCTTATTCATGTAAGTATTTAATTTTCATAATTACTTAAACAATTTTTTACAGATAGCAAGAATGAAGATCATTTGTAAATAAAAAGAAAAATTTCAAAATAATTTTTAAGTTTTTTATATATGTATATACATATTTACTTTATAATGAATTGTATTATTTTTTAATTTAATATACAGTTTCACAGAATGCTCTGCGTACCCCATATAAAAATGATGTTTACATGAAATCTAAAGTTTTATCAAACAAAAGCAAAATATGTAGCACGATTATATAGGGGTATGTAGAGTTTTCTGTGCCACTGTTGGTTCATACTTTTAACTTTTATTTTAAATTTTCACTGCATTTTGTTAATCTATTTTCTAAAACACGATGCAAAGTGACAGCTTACATTGAAAACAACAAGTTTAAAAAAAATCTGGTATGTGATGGAAATCGATCGATTTCAGATCACGTCGATTTCAACAAACAAAATCTCCTGAAAGATGACAAAGATGTTTTTATTGTTTTCGAGGCTTAGACTATTTTATTCGATCTTAAATTCGATTTCACTGTATCTTCCGATTTACATAACACATATTTCGCTATTATTAGTTTGATGAAACCGAGCGATTTGAAATCGATCGATTTCCATCACATAGCAGATTAGCTTTTCTTTTTGATACCAAGTCCAATCGTTAATAAAAGAAAATTTGTATGTGGTGCTTTGCGCATCACAGTGGTGTAAATTAGAAAAAAAGTAATAAGTATTGAACTTCTAAACCACTAAATAAATTTGCATAAAAATTGAAATGGTTGCAGAGGAGGAGCCAGACTTTCAGAATCGTGTCCCTTTAAGTTTTTAGCTGCACCAGAGGCGGAACTACAAGGGCTGAAATTTGGCTACCTCTGGTGTGAAAAACATTGTGCGGCTTGTAAATCTCGTAAATATTACCAGATTTGGATTTTGTTAGACAAAATGATTTTTGTACATGCTATAGAGATGAATTTAGCGGAAATTTTTGTTTATTTTGAACATGTACCCTACATTTATTAGTTTAGAAGTTCCATATTTATTAATACTTTTTATAATTTACACCACTGTGCGTATATTATAAACCAACAGCAAATTGTTCAAACTTGTTGTTTTCCATATAAGCTATCATTTGACATTGTCTTTTATAAATAATGTCCAGCATATATGTATGCATGTATACATATCTCTTATTTGCTTTAATACTGTAAAAAACTCAAAAAATGAATTAGCAGCTTTCCACATACATAGTATTTACATCTTAAAGTGAAAATAAGCTATGCAGTATTTTTTTTACTGGACATATTGTAAATAAAAAAATGTTAAATGAATTAATTATAAATGAAGTTTTTTATTTTGTTGCGCCAACTAAAAATGTTTTTGTATGAATGTTTTAAGAATAAAATTTTCTCTCCTTGCTGATGTTTCAGTGCCTACTAAGTTATTGTTAACCATTTCTGTTTGCATTAGTTCTTCCGATTCTACGTCATCTGATTGAAAGTCATCCGAATCAAAGTAATCTGGAAATGAATATAATGAAAAAGTTATGTATACTATAAGATTTTGATTTTTGTGTAGTAAATTATCAAAGATATTGACGATTTAATGTAACAAATTGGTTCTAGAATTTTAATAAATAAAGCTTGATAACTTTTTTCGAAAATCTTAGTATTTGAAAAAGAATTGGACCCAAATGTAGATTGTAAGATGAAGAACCATAATATGATTTCATTCATTTCAATTGCAATTCATTGTTCTATAATTCATTTGAATGAATTCAAAATCAATTCAATTCAAACGAATTGGAAATGAATTGCAATTCACTTTGACAAATTCATATGAATTGAAAACGAATTGCAACTCATTCTACAAATTCATTTGAATTGGAAACGAATTGAAATTCATTTCTGCTTAATTCGTTTGAATTGATTCAAATTTCATTGAATTATTTTTTGTTGTGAAAAGAATTAATTCAAAATTTAGCTAATTCGTAACGAATTAAAATCAAAAAAGAATGATTCATTTACAGCTCTGATATGCATGTACATATCGTTGGTTACAAGTAGAAAGGCCCTAACTCAAATAATTGTAAGTTTACAGGAGAAGGTAAAAACACAATAGAAACTGTAATTGTCAAAATGTAACTTTTTTAAATGCGTGTTTTAATGAAAATCAAACAAAAATTTGACGTTCAGACTATTTTTTAAATTTTTATTTAAGTGTTTGTGTGTGAAATATCACTGAAAAACTCAATTTCGAAAAATACGAGTTAAGAGCCTTTCTACTTGAAACCATCGACTCGTATTTACTTACACGTATTGTGAAGAATAAAGTATAGCTTACCGTTTTCCTCTCTGGCGATGTTGTGAAGAACGCCTAAAGCTACAATTAATACTTTAGCGTTTGGAAAGCTAACGGTTATACCGTCCAGCAAACATCGAAATCTTTGTTTCCATACTCCGAAACATCGCTCCACTGGATTTCTGGTAGCAATATGGGCAACATTATATTTGATCTCCTTGTCGTTTAGTGGGCGAAGTAATGGTGTAAATAAATATTTTGTTAATTTATAACCAGAATCGCCAAGCAAACGACCTCTAAATTCACCATTTTCAAAGCGTTCCTTAATTCTTGATTCATTAAAAATCCGACAGTCGTGAGTACTTCCCCTCCATCTTGCCACAATATCTAATATCCTTAGCTCGGCATCACAAATGACCTTAAAGTTTTTAGGTAAAATATAAAAAGAATACCTTCAAGATGATTTACCTGAACGTTAAGCGAATAAAATCCTTTTCTATTTATGTAGAATTGTGCTAAGTCACCACCAGTTTTTTTAATTTTAATATGCGTGCAGTCAATCGCACCAATTATCCCCGGAAAGTTGCGCAGCATTTTAAATTTTTTTGCCAACCTTACCTCTTCTTCAGCACATGATGGCATTTTTATTACAGTTTTTGCATGTTTTGCCAAAGCACGAGCAACTTTAGCACAAGTTCTACTTACCGTAGTCTGTGCCAAGCCATGAAGATCACCAGTGTCGTCTTGAACCTAAAAATATAAATGTAATAGCATACTAAATTTACTATTACGCAATACTTGACTTATTTACCTCTCTTCGCCCCCAGCAACGCAAAGCTACTAGTACCTGCAGTTCCGGCGATGTTCCACAACCTCTGCGGTCTACTGCAATATCTGCTCTTATTAACTCGATGATTTTCCTCACTGTTTGTTTGTTAAACCGATATTTGAGTTTAAATTGGTCATCAGGAAGGGAGAAACCATCAATCCTTGTCTTGTAAATTCTCGGCCGATAATAATTTGTGATTTGGGTAATACTATCTAATTATAAAAAATTACACAATTAACACAAATATTTAAACAATCACAATTAACGTTACCAATTCTTCTGATAAAATTTAAAGTATCCATTTTTTGCACCAATAAATACAATTCACTATTTTTATTAAAAACTTTTACAAAATTTTAATTTCCAGTAGATAAATCTAAAAGAAAAAAAGAAAATGTCACTTTACCATACCTTTAAAGTAGGTTCCTGTCTACTTTAAAATATTTCAAGTTACCAAAGGTTTACCAAAGGTATGGTAAGCTAATAATCGTTTTTGCCTACAACTTTAAGGAATTTTGCTTAACAATGCTCTACCAAGCTTTGTTAATTTTTTTTGCATAAGGCTGTAAATCCCCAATGTTTGTCTTTAATATCCATGTTCGAAAATATATTAAAATCAGTTAAGTTTTGTGGTACATTTGAATAGATAATTGGTGAAGAAGTATTTTTTTCAAAAATGTACTTCTTGGAAAAGGTGCTTTTTAAAAAATGTACTTTTAAGAAATGGTACTTTTTGAAAAATATATATTTTCGGAAAAGGTACTTTTTTGAAAATGTATTTTTGTTTAAATATACTTTTTCCGAAATCATACTTTTTGGAATACATACTTTCTAAAAAAGTACTTTTTTAAAAATGCTACTCTTGAAAATGTACTTTTTGGAAAAGGTATTTTCTTGAAAATGTTCTTATTTTAAAATTTAGTGGTACATTTTGGAAATTGTGTTTTTTTTGGAAATGTACTTTTGGGAAATGTATTTTCAAAAAAAATACTCTTTTGAATGTTTTAGAAAATCTACTTCTTTGAAAATGTACTTTTAGTAAATGGTACCTTTTGGCAAAAGTGTTTTTTCAAAATCTACTTTTTTAAACTACACTTTTGGGAAGTCGTACATTTGGAGAGCAAACTTTTTGAAAAAGGTACTCTTTTGAAAATTATACTTTTTTTAGGTACCTTTTTGACAATATACTTTTGGGGAATGCAGTTTTTGGAAAAGGAACTTTATTGAAAAAATGTGCTATTTGGTAATGCTAATTTTTGGGAAATGTACTTTTCTTTATTTGTAATTTTAGGATATGGTACTTTTTGGAAAAGGTACTTTTTAGGAGTAAAGGTGCTTTATGGCAATGGTTCTTTTTTTGAAAAGGTACTTTTTTCAAATGCAATTTTTTTAAAGTGGTATATTTTGGATGAGTTACTTTAAAGAAAAAATTTGCTTTTAGCAAAAAGTACCTTAAGAAAAAATATACTTTTTGGTACTGGTACTTCTTGGATAAGGTACTTTGTTAAAATGTGCTTAAGAAAAATACGTTTTCTTAAATTTTCTTTTAAGAAATGGTTATGTTTGGAATAGGTAATTTTTAGAAGAGGTAGCTTTATGAAAGTTTAGTAGTTATTTTCAAAATTTACTTTTGGGAAATGGTACCAATCGGAAAGGTGATTTTCGGAAAGCAATCTCTACATTTTCATGAACCTCACTTATAATGCCATCTGGTTGCGTTAAATTTTTGATGCACTCACAATATAATTACAGTAACGGAATGTGCTTTATTCAATAAATATTCCGTACAGTCATTTTTAAATGAATAAACATTTAAAATTCTAAGCAATCTTATTTTAACTGATTCTAACATTCAATAAAAAAAACTAAGTACACATTTATACGGATTTGCGGTTGCTTTCAATATTGTCAATTGTTTATGTTATAAGTACAAAAAAAAAATAACATGCATAAAAATAGCACACACTCAACTACTCAAAATATTCTGTACGTAAAATTAGCTGAAATTGTAATTTAAAATATATGAGTATTCATTTCAAATCAGTGGTTTACTGGATTGTGTGCTAGACTATTAACCAGGAGGTCACATGTTCAATTTCAGCCAAGACCAAGCGTGTGTGTATTTTTTTTTAATTTTAAATGCATGAGAATTAGTAAGTTTATGTTAACTTGGTGCTGCTGGCTTAAATAATATGCTTTAGCCGAGTGGTTGGTGCCTTGGATTTCAAACCTGAAGGAGCTTTGTTCGATTTGTTCGAGTGAGTAAAAATATAAAATTAATAAAATAATAATTAAAGATACGAAATAATAAGCCTTTAACATTTAAAAATAAAGCAAAACTCGATTATTTTTACGAAACTTAGGGTTGATTATTTAACAGTAAAAATAGCAGAAACAATGGAAACATCTTTTATTTTTACGAAAGTTCCGATTAGTTCTTGTGACAGTTAAATTGATACAAACAAAAAAAGAATCATTCAGTTTTTACAGTTTTAAGTCAGCTAATTTCTTAACATTTAAATTTAATAAACTTTTTGCTAAATTTAAATGAAAAATAAGTAGACCTGTTTTTAATTGAAGTTTCATTTATTTTATATTACAATTTCAGTTAATTTTACGTACAGAATATTTTGAGTAAATTTTCCAATTTTAAAATCGCTATATTTAGCAAACCAGGTAAAATATTGAGCTAAGGTTATTATGCAATAATAGTAGTTTTGCCAGAGGCATCATTCGTACTAAATTTTATCACAATCGGAAGGTTTAAGGTACAAAATGTTACTTTTTTTGATTGGTTATAATGTTTTTTTCCCATATAAAATGTTATTTTCGAAACTTAAGACAATGTTCAATCAATAATATTAATTATATGTTTTTTTTTATAATTTCTCTTTATTTTAATTGTACGTCTCAAAAGCTGAGAGATAAAAAAATTATTTAAAACTGATTACAAATATATGTACACTAGACCAATTCACAGAAAAAATATATTTATGTTATCCGTTTCACACACGCCAAAATTGACTTTATTTCACGGCATTTATTAGTCAATTCTGATACGTATAATTTACTCTGTATCTTTTTCTGGCTTGTTTCCCATTTTTCTAACGGCTGTCCGTAGACTTCTAAAATGTTTTAGGAATTGTCATCAAAACAAAAACTTAATCTGTAATTTGTTAGAGATAAGAATAGCTCGTTTATAATATCCACACAAGATGCGTTGGTCTAATGTACATATTTTTCAAGTTCATTATTATTATAATAATAAAAAATAGCGATAAATTTTATTATTCAATACAAGTGTGGTTATATATGTATTGAATGCAATTAAAAACAATCGCTGTAGTCATTTGTTTTCATTGTGACGCTTTTGTCTCTATTCACAGTTGGGACTACAACTATTGTCGACAATGAGTTCACTTACATTTTGTATGATGTTGAAATTTATTACAGTATATTATTGGCAATTTTTCAAGTTGAGCGAGAGAAAAAAATCCAAAGATATTTATTTTTTTTACGCAAAACACCGACAAATGTGTTATGCCGAAAGTCACTTAATTGGTTGTCCTCTCTTAATTAGTCATCCTCTCTTTTAATGTGGTTTGTTGTCAGTGGTTACAGTTGTAATCAGGCCGTTAGTTATACATAAGTATTAAACGAAGCGTATTTATCAAGTGGGCTACCACTTAACCATGTGAACTTATTATAGAGTTATTCCATTTCAAATCAACTAAGAAAAAGGTTGAAATGGACGAAAACGCGGATATAGAATGTTAGACCTACATAGTCATGTAGATATGACGTCTTCAAGATTTAAATAAATAAATCTAAGAAAGTTGCCTTTACTTACATAATTACAAATATCTCAAGAAATATTTGAGTTACAGAGGTCAGTAATATATCGTTGCAAAGGTAATAAGTCCCTCTTCGTAATGATGTGATTAAAAACTTCCCTGAACCATATTAAAATTTTTTAAAAAAATTCTATATTCGAAAATTAAAATCGTTATATCCTAAAAAAAAATTATGTTATAATTTTCAAATATATATATATATATATATATATATATATATATATATATATATATATATATATATATATATATATATATATATATATATATATATATATATATATATATATATATATATATATATATATATATATATATATATATATACATATATATATATATATATACATATATATATATATATATATATATATATATATATATATATATATATATATATATATATATATATATATATATATATATATATATATATATATATATATATATATATATATATATATATATATATATATATATGGCTGATGCTCATTTCAAATGCTTTTTTCGTATGCGTTGTAAGTACACTAAAATATTTCATAAAATAAAAGCATAAATTTTAAAATGAAAACTGCTTTAGCATGATTTAATAGATTATAAATAAATGTGCCACCTGACAGGTGGTGATGGCAAATACACGTGAGCACTGACGATGGAAGTGTAGCCGGCTTCCGAAAGTGGCGCTACTCTGTTCTGCTGGGTACGTTGCAAAATTAAGTTGATGTTAATTTTTCCCTTGTTCCTTGGAATATTAATCCTGCCCAATTCTTTCTGAATATAACGTTACGAACCTTAGCCTAATAATCAAATTGGATTCACAAAGCAAATACGTTCGAAATAATCATATTAATAAACAATTAGCTACTGGCTTGAGCTTTTCACATGTTTACATGTTCATATATACTTAAGTATAAAATCAAACCAAAAAAGTTTGTCTTGAGTAGAACAACAATCATAAAAATGGGAATGAAGAAAAATAAACCGATGGCAACGCTGGGAAAGTGCACTTTAATATCAGCTTGAGAGTGATTTAATTCTCGTATTCAATTTTCACGAAAAAGTTGTATATGTAAGAATTAAAATCACATTCAACAGAGCCACCTGACAGGTGGTGATGGCAAATACACGTGAGCACTGACGATGGAAGTGTAGCGGTTTCCGAAAGTGGTGCTACTCTGTTTTGCTGTGTACGTTGAAAAATTAAGTTGATGTTAATTTTTCCCTTGTTCCTTGGAATATTAATCATGCCTAATTCTTTCTGAATATAACGTTACGAACCTTAGCCTAATAATCAATTTGGATTCACAAATGTGCATAAGTTTTTTTCTGTAAGACTGTCCATTATGTGTTAAAGACGAAGAATGAAAATACTGTTCAAAGTAAAAAATTTTCATGTTTTTGAAGCACTAAATAAATAAAGCGCTTTATAGTTCGCTTTAAGATATGAGCTTGTTCAGAAGCTGTTTCATAACGTCACAACAATGCTGGTTTTGAAGCGAGAAAAGTATTTGCTTTTTACTTATACAAAAGCTTCGCACACAAGCTATACAAAAAAGTTGATTTTCTAGTGCTGATCGAAAGCAGGTTTTTAAGCGAGAATGAAGAGTAAGTTTATTTGAGTTTCTTGGTGCCGTTTTGCAACAGTGTTTTTGGTCGAGTGATTGGTACGTTGGACTTCAAACCTGAAGGTTCTTAGTTCGATACTAGTTAAAGTTAAAATAGCAAACATTGAGTAAAAATATGAAATTAATAAAAATAAATAAAGAAAAAAATAAGAAAAATTCAAAATGGCGTTAACGACGCCAATCCACATCAAACCATTGTTTTCATATATTTTCAGTTCTAGTGCTGAAAATGTTGATGATTTTCAGCGCTTCAAAAGCGCTTTTGTGAGCAAAATTGTAGTACTCCAATCCGGGAACTCGCCATACAAAAATCAGCAGCGATATCAGCAGGTTTGTCAGCGCTACTTTTATTCCATAATAGTAGAAACCTGCTTTATTGGAAGCAACTTTTTTACTGGGTTTATACTCTCTTCATATAAAATGGCGTATCCGAAATGCGTGCTGTTGATTTTCCACATCAAGAAACTATGAGTTTAACCAAAAACGAGACTAGATTTATAACGGTTTTCGAATATTTGCATTTGCTTCTCTTATTTCGCATATAAAATTTTGAAAAATATTAGAAACTATAATTTTTTTTTTTAATAATTGTTGTCCGCAGTCTGGTGTATTGAGCGTTACGCTTTTTTAGTACACTTCATTGCCCAGTTTAATTATTACCCAGCAAAAACTTTGCTTAGTGGTAGCCAAAATATATATATATGAGGATTTATACTTATTTATATACTTATTTTTGTTTGAGAAGTCCAAAAAATAAGGGATACCCCTTACAAATGTATTTACATTGTAACAGCAATTAACTAGTTATTATTTGGTTTACTTGAAGCTAAAAATTAAGTGGTCAAATAAACAAATTAAAATTAAAAAAAAATGTGTACGCATTATGTTTTATTTAGATTTTTTTCAATTTTATTTTATTTTTTTGTCCCAGCTGGGATACGAACCTATGCTCGTTCAGATATGAAGACAAGAACTTTCCCCACTCAGCTATTGTTGACTTATAGGTTTAAGCGACAAAAATTTGTTTTCATATAAAAACAAACACATGTTGACTCAAAAAGTGGTTATCATTACTTTGTAGCCCATTAATAAAGTACTACCGATTACAAAAACGACAAAAGTTTTTACTGGGTAAAGTTACATTAACAACATACACTAAAATAACAGCGTAGCTTTGTACTTCTAAATATGTATTCAAAAGTTTTGTGAACTTTGTTAAGTAGTATTATATTGCAGAATGTTTCATCAATCAATCAGGGTTTGTATCAAAAAAAAATGTATTGAGTGTTATCGATGTTTTTTTAATTTAAATGAAATTTTTTAGTGAATAAATAACTAAGGATTTTATGTTAAAATACATCGAAGAATATACCTCTGAGCTGTATTAAATTTAAAATGTAGTGTATGCTCTGAAAAATATATTGAATTCGTATAAAAATGTATTGAGCGTTACGTAAAAAATGTTAAATATAACTTATCTATAAATTTTAGGACGTTAAAACAAAGTTAACAGCAGCTGAAGGCTAGAAACGATATAAAGAACATTATCTGTTTACAAATTTCTGATTTTCTTTGAAAAAAAATTATGCTTCTAACGCAGTGTGCGTGCTTATATTCTCGAAGAATGTATTAGGTAGGTCGTATTTTGCTACGAAGAATTATTTGAAATTAACATAACTTTTAACATTGTTAGTCGATTTTGTTAAAATCAGTCTTATTTGAAAGAAGAGTTAGCCTACTTTTTGCTCATGTGTAATATTTGTTAAGAATGATTTTAAATGAGACCAATTTTTTTTATTTTTCCATGCGAATCCAACTCAAAATTGAAAAAGTGGTCATAACTTTTAGTTTAGTCCTGCGATTATTATATTTTTTTGTTTTTGAACATCAGATGTATAGTGCTTTCAAACCCTATACTCATTTTTCTTGTGTATTTTTCTTCGCAAAAACTATTCCCGGAACAACCCTGAAAGTAAATGTAACGCTCAATACACAAAAATGTTGAAAAAAATCAAATATATAAATTTATTTCAGGATCCATTGAAGCAGGCGAAAATGTGAGTCCTACCTTCTTATATTTAATTTAGTTACATTGTTAAACAACAACAAAAAAACACAAAATGTAGGTTTAGAAGGAGAATCACTCATATATTAAGGTCAAAGGTAAAACTTTTACAAAATTCACCAATTTGCCAGCAGTTTATTAGCTAATGCGTCAATTTTGCACCGATTCTACTCAAAATCGACAAGGGTGCTGTTATAATATTCCAAATTATATCCTAAACTTTTTTTCAGAAAATTAACCCTTGTGAGTCATGTGGGCCAAAATGATATTTTTCCCGGAAATTTGGAAAGTCCCTACAAAAAAAAACTTTCAAAATACTTAATTATCGAATGCATTAACCAACCCTTCTACACTTTCGGACCAAAATAATACAATAAAATATTTTTTATTTTATTTTGATTGGGTAATTTTTGATCCAAAGCGTGGAAGCGTTTATATTTTCGTTCATTAAGTATTTTTGCAATAGTGCTGCCAAATATTTTTCCAATTTTTAAAAAAATTTACTTTGAAATATTTTTTTTCTTAAATGTTTAATTTTGACAGCAACGGGTTAATTCCAAAAAAAAAACATGTTTAATGCAACTTAGCGTATTCACAAGACCAATTTTGCTGATTTGCAGAAGAATCAGTGTAAAATTAGCGGATATTCGAATGAATTGTTGGTAAATGGGTGAATTTTGCAATATTTGAACTTTGAACTCAGACGGCTGGGTACAGCTTAGAGTTGTCCGATTCACCTACAATATTATTTTGAATGTTGTTATAAAAGAATGTAGTACAATGCACACTTTTTTTGGCGCTCACGGTATATGCTAACGTATTCTAAAGCCAATAATGCTGTTATCTCCAGTCATAAGAGAGATTAATAAACAAACAAATAAAAATTTAATATTTCTCATTTGCCACACAATTATAAGTATTTACATTCAATATCAATATAAGTATTATTTTCACACTGATAAAAAGTTTAGTTTTATTAAAACAACTCGTAAAGGTGACAGCCACGGACGACGGACTGTTACAATGAGCGGGAATAAAATATTATTTTTAAGTGTTCTAGTGATTGTGGGCATTTCATGCCAAATTACTGCAGTAAGCTCAGCCAATATATTGGGCCTTTTTACTAGCCATAGTCCATCACATTTGATTGTTCATATGTCAATTGCCAAAGTTTTGGCCGATCAAGGTCACAATGTTACAATAGTTGCATCACAGATACCTAAAGTTAAGCACGATAAAATTAACATGATCATCATACCACCCACCGAAGAACAAGAGCAGATGTTTAGTAAGGAAGTGTCCGGAATGGCTGTAAAGAAAAATAATATTTTTACAACAGTTGGAAATTTTTTCGGCTCTCTAGCAATGCTGATCGATATGCAGGCCGATATTTTAAAGAATCCACGTTTTACGGCTCTCTACGATAACTCAGATACAAAATTTGATTTGGTTATAATGGGATATTTTATGAACACTTTCGAATTGGGCGTGGCTGCCAAATTGAAAGTACCTCTTGTAATTAGTTGGACCTCTTCTCCCATGTTATTCACCGACATCATGGTGGGTAATCCCAGTGGAGTTTCATATGTACCGGATATGAATATAGTTGCAAAAAGTGGCGGAAAAATGAACTTTTTGGAACGTCTACAGAATTTTGGCGCAAATTTATTCTTTAGGCTTATAAAGGAGTTACTGGACTTTCGCATGCGTGATATTTACAAGTAGAATGAACTAATTTTATTCGAACTCAAATTTCAGCAATTTATTTATTTATTTTATCAGCGATCTCTTTCCCAATGACGGATCTTTTCCCAGTTTAAGTGAAATGGAAAAGAATGTATCTTTGGTATTCTGCAATGGTCATTTTAGCGAGGGTCCTATAAGACCCAATGTCCCCGCAGTTGTGGAAATCGGTGGTATACAAGTCAAGGATACCCCAGCACCCTTACCAGAGGTAAGAGTAAAACTAGAAAACAAAGCTTAAAAAATAAAACGAACAAAATACTAAATTTCTTTTAAATCCTTTTAGGATATTGCACAACATCTTGATAGGGCCAATAAAACCGGAGCCATATTATTTAGCTTAGGTTCCAATCTCCAAGGCTCCAGTATAAAACCTGAAACGGGCAAATATATTTTTAATGTTCTGTCAACATTAAAGCAACAAGTAATTTGGAAATGGGAGGATCCAAAGAACACGCCTGGAAAATCTTCCAATATACTTTACAAAAAATGGTTGCCACAAGATGATATTTTGGCTCATGCCAATACAAAATTATTTATTACACACGCTGGTAAAGGAGGAATTGCCGAGGCTCAGTATCATGCTGTGCCCATGTTGGCTTTACCCGTTTTTGCCGATCAGCATGGTAACGCTAAAAAACTGATGGCTTCCGGTTATGGCCTATATATGGATTTGTTAACATTAACTGAAGATGCTTTGGCAGTAGCTGTTAAGGAAGTTCTCAGCAATCCAAAGTACAAGGAAAATGTTCAACGTTTTTCGAAACTCTATCGTGATCGTCCGCTAACAGCTCGTGAAAATGTTGCTTATTGGACCGATTATGTGTTACGTCATCGTGGTGCCGCCCATATGCAAAGTCCCCTAGTGCAAATGAATATAATAGAGAGTTTGAATTTGGATCTTTATTTCTTTATTTTAATTGTAATTTATGCGCTTTATAGAATTTTTAAATTCTCTCTTCTGTTTGTTTATTACAAAGTGTGCAAGAAGGGGGGTTCAGCTGCTAAAGTGAAGTCGCAATAAATTTTTTTTTTTAATTTCATCATACATACATACATAGTTTGTTATATGCAATTAATAACACTATGAAACAAAATGTTTTATTTTTTTACTGATAACACTATGCAACAAGAAAAATGCCAAAGAGTACCACTATATATGTTTTTGTGTGTTATGGTCCTCTAACTACAAAAACAGTCGAAATTTTAAATTCTGTGGCTAATTCTTTTTTAGGGTTCCGTACACCAAAAGTGTAAAGGCACGCTATTCTTTTCGCTACGCTGTCCGCCTGTCTGTCAAAGGCTGTTTTCTCGGGAACCGTAAGCGTAAGAACATGTAAAACGTTGCCCGCTACAACAACAAATATAAGCTAGTTAAAAATTAAAGGGTGTTCTAAAGCGAGCAACGAAAAATGTTGAAATACTAATGTAATATACAGACACTTATATATAGACACTTTAAATTTTCAAAGTTCGTGTTAATTGGTGTAGTCTGTAGAATAGACTACACCAATTAACACCGATATTTAAAACAATAAAAATTAAAAGGTGTTCTATCAGTTAATGTAATTTTGACTATGTAATTTAGACAATTTGCTGTATATTCGAAACAGTAAGAGGTAAAATCTTGATATTTAAAAAAACGCTAAAACTGAAAAATTCCAAAATTAAAAAAAATTTCAAAACGAAAATTCGCCAAATGAAAAAAGCGCTTATAGAAAAAGAGCACCAAAATTAAAAAAAATCGCTAAAACGCAAAAATCATCAAAACTAAAAAGATCGCCAAAAAAACGCAAAAACGAAAAAAGTCGTCGAAACGAAAGAAAGGACTAAAACTAAAAATACGCTAAAACTAAAAATATCATCAAAAACGAAAAAATTCGACAATAATTTAAAAAAATCATCAAAACGAAAATAAAAGCGCCAAAACTAGATAAAATCGCCAAAAACCGAAAAATCGCCAGAACGAAAACAAGTGTCAAAACCAAAAAAATAGGTAAACTAAAAAATCACCAAAAACCGAAAAAAAATCCCCAAAACCTAAAAAAGCGCCAGAACTGAAAAAAGCGCCGACACTAAAATAAATCGCTAAAACTAAATAAATCGTCAAAAAGCGAAAAAAAACTTTAAAAAACGCCAAAACAAAAACTTGCCAAAAATTAAAAATCGGCAAAAAATTGCAAAAAACATCGCAAAAAAACTGCGAAAAAATTACGAAAATTAAAAAAAGCGGCGAAACCAAACAAATCGCCAAAACAACGAAAAATAACTTAAAAAATAAAAACAAAACCAAATTAAACAAAAAGCACAACGAAAAAACGGCCGAAAACGGTAAATGATATACATATGTGTATTCGTACGGAATACGTGTGCGAGCCAAATTCGCATTTTACTTAATGTTTTTATTAATTTTTTTCTAAAATTTTGCGTTTTTGAAGAGGCTGCTGATTTTATTATAACTTGAAAAGGGTTTGCCCAATTTACTATAAAAACCACAAAAAAAACTTGAAATAAAATTACCTTTAAAGCCCTTATGACACTACATTTTTTCTTCATTTTTCAAGTTTTGGAGAACAGTGCAAATATAATATAATGGGAAATTTTACCAGGTGCAAAGAGTTCAGCTATATTAAGATAAATACCATATTGTCAAAGCTTTTACTAATGTTATCGACAACAAATGGGGGCCTGTCAAACAAAATGTAAAAATGTTCAACTTAAAATTGACACTTCAAGCTTGAAACATTAAAGTGTTGCTAAGTTAGCGGTTTATTCACGAATTCAGCTTCTTAGCGCCTCTTTTTTTCAACTTTTTTTTCTTTTGTCGTTTTATTATAAATAAAAAGTAGGCAGCACTTAAAGAAGCTATTACGTTTTGTTTACATTTTGTATAGTTGTTTCTTTCTATCATTTGCTATTTCTTTCTTTCAATTCTATACCAAAGCAATGCAAGAAAAATGTAGTGTCATAAGGGCTTAAGCCGTTCTAATATTATTAATTTATATGGGTGATTCTCATTCTAAACGTACATTTTGTGTTTTTTTTTCGTTTACCAATGTAAATAAATAAAATATAAGAAGGTAGGATTCGTCTTTTAGTTTTCGCCTCATTCAATGGAACTTAAAATAAAATTATATATTTCGATTTTTTACCTTTTTGTGTATTGAGCGTTACATTTGCTTTCGCGGTTGTTCCGGGAATGATTTTTGCGCGAAAAAAATATACCACAAAAAATTAGTATAGGGTTTGAAAGCACTATACATCTACTCTCTAAAAACCAAAAATTATAATAATCGCAATATGAAATTAAAAGTTATGACCACTTTTTCAATTTTGACTTAGCTAGGTCCACATTGAAAAAAGTTT
The DNA here is from genome assembly GCA_956483635.1 of Panzeria rudis. Taxonomy (NCBI): domain Eukaryota; kingdom Metazoa; phylum Arthropoda; class Insecta; order Diptera; family Tachinidae; genus Panzeria; species Panzeria rudis. The sequence goes on along the minus strand of OY101449.1, from coordinate 116,023,060 downwards.
TTAGTTCTTTGCAAACATTTATAGATAAGTAGGCTAACTCTTCTTTCAAATAAGGCAAATTTTAATAAAATCGACCAACAATGACACAAGTTATGTCAATTTCAAATAACTTTATTGTAACTAAATACGACCCACCTAATACGAGTACATTCTTCGGTAGAAGAAAACTTTTTCAAAGAAAACCTGAAATTTCTAAACAGATAATGTTCTTTATATCGTTTCTATCCTTCAGTAGCTGTCAATTTTTTTAACGTTCTAAAATTTGTAGATAAATTATATTTAAAAATTTTTGTTACGTAACGCTCAATACATTTTATGCAAATTTAATATTTTTCAGAACACACACACTTTATTTTGAGCTGCATACAATTCAGATCTATAATCTTCGATGTATTCATTAAAAAATTTCAATTAAATAAAATATATTATGGATAACACTCATTACATTTTTTGGATACAAACGATGATTGATTGATTAAACGTTTTGCAATATAATACTATTTAAGGTATTTTTACATGGTAATTAGGATTTGGGAATCGGGAATTCCCGGGCGGGAATTATCGGGAAAAGTCTGTCTAATATTCCCGGGAAATCTTTGAGATTTTCCCGGGTAAACGGGAAATTAAAAGTACACGTTATTTCATAAATATATGGAATCTTTTGACATATGTACATATTTATAAAGTGGCGTAAGTGACCGGCAAATTTATTTTGATTGATATAAGAAATCCGGGTTTTCTTTAATATCAAAATTTTCAATGTTTTTTGATATTACAAAAGTTTGTTTGACTGACTGTACGACTAAATTTACACGATGAAATTGTTTAAGTTCTCTTTTAAAATTGCTATGTTTTTCATCGTCTGTTTAAATACTAATACCCTGTTTATCGATGTCGAAGGAAATTTTTCATTCTATCAATTTCATTTGAAATAAAAATAAACTCTAAAACTTTGTCCTTGTTTTAAATTTAACTGTAAAAAAGAAAGAGTTCCTTCGACATCGATAAACAGGCAGTAAAATGTCAATAAATTTGTTTTTAATACAAATTAAAAAAAGTGAACAGTTCAAACAAGGCGAATTCATACTAGGTGGCCGCAAGAGCCCAGCTGTTTACGTAAATGTTTACACATTTGGCCTGTCAGCACTGTTAATGTATCAACTTTTTTGCCAGCCCAAATGTAAATTGTCTACGGCGAATTCTTTTGCGACTACCTGGTGTTGATATATCTTGAGTTCAAACTTACACAGAAATTTCATAAAAATTGCATATAATTAAACATGAAAAATACTTACAACAGACTTCTGTTCTCTTTTCTCAAACAAGAAGAGAATTTCATAACATTTTCATTCTACAAAGTCTTAATACATTGTATTAGCATGTAAAGATTATCTTTAGAATAACAAACCTACGCTGCACAGTGGGGACTTTTGCAAAATAAATGGTAATAAATCTGCAACTTCTAAGCTGCTGATTGTATTTATCTGAAACTTCAAAATAAAATCGACATTTATTCATCGATTTTAATGATTTTTGGCTTATTTTATTCTTAATATATATGGCTTTCTAATAAATTATAAAAAATTTTAATTTTTGCCTGCTTGATTTTTTGATGAGCTCTATAAAATGAAAAAATTTTTAAATTTGCTTGAAAAAACTAATTTTTCGCCTCTAATTTCTGGATAGCTCCGAAACAGTCGGAAATATAAAAAAATTATATTTTAACGACTTAAGGACAATTTTATTCCGCATATTCTGAAAGCTTACTTGCTCAAATCGGACGAACCATTCGCGAGTTATGAGGAAATATATTAGCGTGACCGCCCAGCGTTATTAGTACTTTCATGAAAAACGGATTATATAATTACGATGAATATTTTTTAATTGTGGAAAGTGTACATAAACGATTTTTATAACATTAGAAATGTAGTTTTGTTGTTTTTATTTGGTTTATGCAGAGTCTTAGAAATTATAACAGTTGTGTGAGTAAAAGGAAAGAAGTTAAGAGAATTCTTTATATTCTTTGAATTGCATACCCTACAATCGGCATATCTCGGGATCAGTTAAACATATTCGAATAATTTTTTCAGGCGTAGTAAAGAGATTCATACACAGAGAAAACAGATTCATTGAGATAACCGAATTCGTTGCGAATCGAATTTTGTCGGTTACACGTACTATCCTAAAATTCAGTTGTATGTGCCGATTAAATTCGGTTCACCGAACTGAATGTACCAGAAACCTCAGTGAAATAAAATACTATTGTGAATAAAATTGAAAAAATTTAAGATTTTTATTTATTTTACTTCAGGCACAAACCACCTTCACAATAAAATGCAACACAAATACATAAGAAACTGACAAAAGATTATAAAATTACATACAGAAAATTAATTATCCTTTGATAGAACGTCGTTTGTATTCCATTTCCTAACTTTTCAAGGGTGCCTATAATTTGTACAATTAGTTATCATTAATTTGTTACTTTATTCGACCTTACACTGGATGCATATTACTTATTATTTGGGCTCAAGGACACTGTTTTTATTTTTAATAAAACTCGTATTTTTCGTTTTATCAAATATTATTTATTTAATTTTCGATATTTCAATCACCGTCGGTGATCTTCTTCAGGAAAAAAATGCAGAGTAAAGCTGTCCAATTTCTTAGAGAGCTTTGCATTTGAGTATCGCCAGAGACTTGCGAATTCTTCTTTATATACACTAGATATAGCCAGGACATTTCATTGTTGAATGCTTCAAAAGTTGTTTTAGCAAGATTATTGATTTCATCTATTTTTTTTTGCGAGCTTCATTAGGAAACACGAAATAAATCACTATTCATAAAATGGACTTAGCAGTGCAAAATTTACCTTTCAATCTTGATTGATTTTGATTTCGATATTGTTATAATTTTAATATTAATTAATTTTAACTGTCAAGAGGCCCTTTTACCAATTTTTCAATTACACCAAATTTCTATTCGATTGGAAACTCCAAATAAGTGTTTTGTAAACTACAACCGAAATTTTATTGCAAGTATTAGGTATTGCTACTGAAGTTATAATTGAGGTATATTATTTCAGTCATAAGCAAGGAATTATGATTGAATTAATTAAATGTCAGTACTTATACTAAAATATTGGTTCATCTTGTTAAATTTTCGTAATTATAACTGTTTTCCAATCAATCTGTTTTCTCTGTGTATAAAAGGGAATTAGCTGCTAGAATATTGTTATTTAAAAAAAAATGATTTTGTTGTACAGTGTAAATATTCGCCATTTTAGCAAAAATCAGCTGATTTCACTTTATTATGAATAAAATTAATATTTATCCATCGGTTTTCATGAAATAAAGCTTATTTTATTTGTAATAGTTATAAGTGGCTTTATGATTTGTTAATAAAAATTTTAAGTTTTTGCCATTTTCGGCTTTTTATATATTTTAAGCAAATCAAAATTTTCTAATTTTGCCTAAAAACATATAAATTGTTCATCATTGAGGTATAAATAATTCCGAAACGATTAAAGGTAATTTTATTTCAAGTTTTTTAAATTTATTTTTGTAAGGAAATTGGATAGCTTTTTTTTAAGTTATGATAAAATCAGTGGAGCAATATCTCCAAAACTCAATTTTTTGCAAAAATCGGCTAATTTCACTTTATTGTGAATAAAATCAATATTTATCCATAGATTTTCGTGAAATAAATCTTGTTTTATTTGTGATATATTTTTTTCAATGTATCTTTATTTGCAATCTATTTAATACAATAATAAGCAAATTCAGTAATAGTTTTAAAAATTACATTTGTATCAATCTCCAATATGATTGAAACATATATACATTTAATTTTTGAATATTTATAACTACTTAAATAAAGGGAAAAAAATATAATAATATTTGCATACATGTATACATAATAATTATTTTCTAAAGGGTAAGTCTAAAATATGATACCTTTTCAGCCTAAAAATTTCTTCACTGTCATATAATAAAGCTATAGCTAGCGGATAGCTGTGATTACTGAGTCTGTCAACGTACTTTTTGCTAAACCTACTGATTTCTTCTTTAACTTTGGGTAAGCCCAAATCTTTATGAATGTTATTGTTGGTCATATACCAGGGAGCATTTGTAATCATTCTTAAGGTCTTAGACTGATAGCGCTGCAGTATTTCAATGTTTGAATTGCTTGCGATTCCCCATAATTGTATTCCATATGTCCATACAGGTTTTAGAATTGTTTTATAAAGCGTTACTTTATTTTCAAGACTTAGTTGTGAATTTCGGCCGAGTAACCAATACATTCTTTTTGTTTTAATATTAAGATGTTCTTTTTATGCTTTAATATGATTCTTCCATGTTAGTCTTCTATCTAAGTGCATTCCGAGGTATTTAATACAATTGGAATTTGGTATTTGTTCACCATGCATAAAGATTTTTCAACCATGTAGCTATATTATTTAATTGATTCTGAATCAAGTTTAAAGCCTGTATTGGACAATTATTATTTATTATTAATGCCGTATCATCTGCATATGTGGCAACTGTAACTTCGTCCCCTAATGGCATATCTGATGTATACATTGTGTAAAGTACAGGTCCGAGTACACTCCCCTGTGGTATTCCGGCTTTTATTTCACTTAAATCGAATATTTCATTATTAGTTTTTACATAAAAATATCTGTTACTTAAGTATGACCTAAGTAACAGATAAAAAGGAGTAGGAAGAATAAGCTTTAATTTGTAGAGAAGCCCAGGGTGCCATACCCTATCGAAAGCTTGCTTGACGTCTAAAAACACAGCAGAACAATATTGCTTCTTCTCCAAAGCGTTCTGAATTATATTTATAATGCGATGGCACTGTTCAGGCGTACAATGTTTATGACGAAATCCAAATTGATATTCTGGAATAATGTTTTTATTGTCTAGAATCGGCTGCAATCTTTTTAAAAGCAGCTTTTCAAATATTTTCGAAAAAGAACACAGAAGACTAATTGGTCTATATGAACTTACTACATTTTCTGGTTTACTTGGTTTTTTCACCATAATTATTTCAGCACATTTCCATTGATGTGGATAATGACTGAGTCTTAATATAGAATTATAGATAAGTGTTAACAGCAGTATAGCTTTCTTTGGTAGCGTTTTTATTACTTTACCTCCAATTTTGTCATATCCGGGAGTTTTTTTGACATTTAACTTTGATATTTCCTGTTGAACTTCTTTTGGAGTTATATGTATTATTGGCAAATCCATTTAGCAGGGTGTATCCAGAAATTCAGAAATTGTGCTTTGATCGTGTGCATCATTCAAGGAAAACGGTTGGAATGTTGTTTCTAGATATTGTTGAAAAGCATGAGCTTTTTTGAGATCTGATTTACACCAGCTATTATTTTGATCTTTTATTGGTACATTTCTATTTAAATATTTTGTGGCAGTCCATAGTTTGTGCTCAGAATCTTGAAAGCAATTAATATTTCTTAGGTAGTCGTTAAATTTCTCATTTTTATATTCACTTAGCCGTAGTTTTAGTTCGTTTGATGCCCTGTTTAAATTTGTTTTATTAAATGTACTTCTTGTTCTCTTCCAAATCCTCCTTAAACGCCTTTTATTTCTTATGAGTTGTCTAATTTCTGCCGACACTAGCACTCTATTTCGATTATTGGACGGAACTACGTCTGGAGTAGAAAGAAACGCTGCTTCATGGATAAGGTTTGTAAATTGTTCGACAACATAATTTATATCAGAAGCATTTTCTAGTTTTACTTTAAGATCAATATTTTGCTCTATCCAGTATTTAAATGAGTTTAGATCAGTTAGTGATGAAAGAACGTTATAATTTTTATTTGTAGATAAAGATGTTTCAAAATTTACAATTAATGGGGAGTGATCAGAGCTCAAATCGTTCGAATCTAAAATATCTAAAAAGCTACTATGAATACCAGAGTATATGACAAAGTCCAGTAAATCTGGTATTTTCCTGGAATCACTTGGTCAGTATGTTGGTCTGCCTGTAGTTAAGATAGAGTATTTGTTGTTCCTTACACTTTTATATAACTCATTTCCCTTTGGATTTGCCAGTCAAGAACCCCACCAAGGGTGTTTTGCATTGAAGTCACCACCAACGATGAATTTTGTTCCAAGTCTTCCAAAAAAGTCCTGATAATCACCAAATTAACCACTATGTCTGGGAGGAAAGTAAATGGAATATATTGATATATTGTTGTTATTGCAAGAAATTCGTATGCCAGCAGCTTGCAGGTGATGTTTTTGATAATCATCGAGAATGTCGTATTTAACAGATGATTTTACTAAAATAGCAGAACCTCCGTGAGCTCTGTTATCTGGGTGATTACAGGAGATAAGATCAAATCCGTTTATCTTGAAATAAGTTTAATTTGTAAAATGTGTCTCGGATATATGGAAAATATCAATATGATTTAAGTTTATAAAGCTTTCAATTTCTTTCGCATGATTAGAGAGACCGTCGGCATTCCATATTGCTATACGTAAATTTATTTGCATAACTTCGAAATCAACATTGTAATCATGTTAAGCAGATTTGTTAACATTAGGGGAAATCACCCTTTGTAGGAAACTGCTATTGCAGACCTTGCAACTCTTGCAGGTATAGGATATATGCTACAATATGCAACACAACAAGAACAATATATAAGAAACTTACATTTCCTACACAGTAGCAGATATGCAATACTAAAAACTGTAGGAAACTTGTCTAGCATATATGCAATTAGCAAAATTACTCAGAGAGACTCTCTGAGAGTGTATAAAACATAAACATGAAAATAAAATATAAACTAATAGTAGGACTGCTTGTTTACTTTTTTAATAAATCCAGTAAATAATAGCAAAAACTCTTGGGTAGTCGAACGCAACTATTAACAAGAAAGGTAATCAAAGTTGGTTTGTGTGTGTTCGTTTATTTATTTGCGCATTTATTTTATGTATTTAAATATCAAATGTATACATCTTGAATAAATGCTAGATCAGAATTAATCTACAAATAATAAGTTAAGAAAAAAATTAAAAGTGGTTCTTTTTTTATGGTAAATTTGAAAAAAAATACATAGTTATATATGTATGTATAACTACACGTATGTACATATATCCTACATGCATGAAAAAGACACATTCTTTGTAGCAGAACATTATAGTTTATATCCTAGAGGAGCAAATATGCTACCAAGAGTGATTTCCGCTATTGATTCAATTTTGTACATTTTATTGTTGCTGTTTTTACTTTCATTATTGTTACTTCTGAGTACATCTGAGTATGACTGATTGTTGTTGTACTGATCATTGTTTTGATTAGTGTTATTGTTAAGACTCCAAATAGGTGCATCATTATGATTTGCAGGCGTATACCTAGTTTGACGGATGTTATGGTTCCGTTTGGCAATCAAGTTTTGGTAAATTTGACAACCTTTATAATTGGCAGTGTGATTTTTCAAACAGTTAAAACAGCGAGCTGGAGTATTAGGATCTTTGCTACACTCTGCAGTTCGATGGTTAAGACCACATTTAACACAACTGAATGGTCTCTTACAATATGCTTTAAGGCCATGTCAGATAAAACTTTTGCTTCGCGTTGCGTTACAGATTCGCTTTGACATCTAAGATGAAATGTACATACTTATACGAAACATGCCACATAAAGCACTTTTAACGCAGCGTGAAGCGAAAAGTTCGGCAACTCTCATCTTTTTGCTTGCTTTGACAATCAGCTGGAATAATTTTCTTTTATTATATTGCCAAACGAAACATATTGCGCGTTTGAATCTGTTTTAATAAGATGTAAATATGTATGTGGCATTTATTTATTTATAATAAATCGTAAAATAACATAATTGACTTTTATTTTTATAAAAAATATATATGTATATAAATAGCAAAATTATCAACTTCTTTTTTGGTAAACGATCAATGCGCGAGCAGAGGGCGAAGCCGATGTAAAATGGTGATCGGCGCCGGCTAAGAACAAATATAGTCGGCGGCGGCTATTAGCCGGCTAAGAGCCGAAAATTTTTCGCCGGCGGCGGCTACCCAAATTTATCGGCTAACGGTCGGCTAACAGAGTATTTCTTGCTTACTTACATACAAGGTATATTTACAACAGGTATACTCGGCCCAATTATAAATAAACTTGCCTTTCTAGACGATTTACTGCCTTATTTATAAAAATAATTTTCATAAGAAATTTTTTTCATATGTTCCAAAACCGAATTAAATATTTTTAAATGCGCATGTTAGTAAATATCCACTTTTTATTATAAGAAATCGGCTTAGCCGCTAGCCGATATTAGCCGCAATAATCGGCGGCGTCTAAGTGATTGTGAAAATCAGCGGCGGCGCCTAATAGCCGGCTATTAGCCGACCAGCTTCGTGCTCTGTGCGCGAGTGTTGTCAAAGTTTTCATTGTGTCATACTCCTTTTGCTTTACACTTTTCTATCAAAGTTAGAAACGTCACGCAAAGCGACAAAGTTTTATCTGACACGGCCTTTAGTGTGGCCGAAAAGCTGACAACGTTGACATTGTACAACTTCATTTCTTTTTATTGGGGCTTCTACAGTTACTAAAGCATTATTAATGCATTTAACATTATAAATGTCTTTGTTATTTGGTTTGGGATCAAGGTCAATATAGAATATTGCTTTACGTTTGTTTTTGTAAATTTTTGGTGATTCATTAATATTTCTTTTTCGTTGTTTGTTTTTTTAATTGCTGCCAGTTACATGTTTGACTGGCTGTATCAGCTTCATCGGTGTCATCATCCATTATGTTGTTTTTGCATAAAAGCAAGAACAATTAGTAAAACTAAATTGTTTTTGCAATGCAATGCACTTATTGTTTTTATAGGGATTAAGAAAAATATATATTTTTTTACTTGTTTTTTATATACAAATAAATGCAATAAAAGAGATTATGTCTGATCACTTTGAAAGTTGATTTGTGATATATACGGCGAGTAAATAAAAAAGATACTATTTTGCAATTTTTGATTTTTTATATTAAATATTTTTCTGATTTTTTTTTTCGTTTTATTTGTGGTTTTTTCTTTTTGCCGATTTTTTAATTTTTGGCGATTTTTGGTTTTGCCGTTTTTTAACGTTTTTTTCCCCTTTTTTACGATATTTTTAGTTTTAGCGACTTATTTTTCGGTTTTTTTTGTTTAGTTTTGACGCTTTTTTTGCGCTTATCTATTTCGTTTTGGTGATGTTTTTCCATTTTTGACGATTTTTTTCGATTTTGATTATATATTTAGTTTTAGCGATTTTAATTCGGTTTTAATGTTTTTTTCGTTTTGACGACTTTTTTCGGCTTTTATTTTTATTGTTTTAAATATTAATTTTTATTGTTTTAAATATCAGTGTTAACTGGTGTAGTCTATTCTACATACTACACTAATTAACACTAAATGATGAAACAGAACTAAGTCTGCAACTTCAGGAAAAAACGCTGCCAAATAAACAGGCCCAAAACTAAATCGACGGCAGTAGCTTGCAAATGTATGCAATTTTATTAAAACACGGCAACATTATTGAGAGAATGGGTGGCTAAAACTGAGAGAATGAGAAAAACGTTCTCAAAATAAAATAGATTCTATCTCATGACTGCTTTTTACGGTGTATGATTACTGCCAATTTGTATAGAAAATTCGTTTAGCCCCAGTTCTGTTTCATCATTAACTTTGGAAATTTAAAGTGTCTACATATAAGCGTCTGTATATTAATTACATCAGTATTTCACCATGATTAAACATGATGAGCAGCGGCTTGCTGTCATATATTTGTTGTTGTAGCGGCCAAAGTTTTACATATTCTGTGAAAATTTCGGGTCTGTAGCTCTTACGGTTCCCGAGAAAACAGCCTGTGACAGACAGACGGACAGCGTAGCGAAAGCAATAGGGTTCCTTTACACTTTTGGTGTACGGAACCCTAAAAATAATGTCAGAAAATCAGTCGAGCAGCCTCTTCAAAAATCGCATATATAAAAAATAAATAAAAAAATTTATCCGTTGAATTTAAAATTTTGACTGTTTTTGTAGTTAGAGAACTATAGCACATCAAAAAATATAGTGATACTCCCCGCCATTTTTCTTGTTGCTCAGTGTTGTTATTGCAAAAAAAGGTTTATAATGACGCACCTTTTTCTGCAAAAAAATTGAAAAAAATTTACTTTTTTCAAATTTTTAAATTAAATTCGGTATAATTTTTGAATGCGTTGTGATTTATAAACAAAATTTTTAAAGAATATTAAAAATTTTATTATAAATATACGAAAATTTTAAATGCCATATGAAATTTTATAAGAATCGGATGGACGAGTTTTTGAAACTTTAAACTGCTCTCCCGAAAAAAAAGATTTTAAATGACTTAAATGGTAAAGACTTGTGACTACAGATATTCGAAAAAAGGATATTCCATGATACTTTTGGAGTAAAAATAAGGAAAAGATTCAAACGTAATTATCAATTTATTAACTGATCATTGTAAAAACTTAATAAATTTAAAAGGTTCATTATCGGTTATCTTATCAACATACGTTTTTATTTGGCTTTTTTGTGATAAGCGAATTGCAACAAAATTATTTGAAATTTCATGCATAAATGTATAATTTTTGCGAAAAACGAAAAAATATTATTTGCAGTTATCAAATGCCGATAGATAAAACCTGCTATTCTTCACAAATCATTTTTCATAAACATTTTTAAAATTATAAATTTTTAACAATAACCATGACTTGAGCAAAATTATATTACATTTTAGGAAAGGTCATGGCTGAAATCATTTATTGGCGTAGCTAGGATTGCTAAAAAAAAGTTTCTGTGAGAGGTCCTCCAGTTCGCTAATATTATCAAAATTACTCTAATATTTTTAATTTCTTAAGGGTGGGGGGGGGCTTAGCCCCCGTATAAAGTCTATCTACGCCAATGAAATTATTTTAAAAATTCCCTAAATTATCTAGCAACGCAAAAGATAAGATAAGACTATTTCATTTTGGCAGTTTTTTTCCGTTTTGGGGATTTTCTTCTATTTAAGCGTTTTTTTTTAACGAGTTTTTTCCATTTAAGTGACATACTTTTTAGCGCACATTTTTCGCTACGGCCATTTTTCCGTTTTAGCGTAATTTTTTTAAATTTTAATGATTTTTCCATTTCTCGTTTTGGCGTTTTTTTCGCTTAAGTTATTTTATGTTCTGAGGATTTGCTTTTGTTTTGGAGGTATAGTTTTTGCTGTTGACAAGTCTTTTACATTTTAACTATTTTTTCGACGTGGCATTTTTTTTTTTTTTTTTCCCGATTTTTCTTTCATTTTAGAGTTTTTACCATTCCGGTGATTTGCTGCGCTTTAGTTACTTATTTCGTTTTAAGGATTTTTATGGTTTTGCTAATTTTTTCGATTTAACGATTTTTTCCGTTTTGAAGACTTTTCGTTTTGGTGATTTATTTCCTCCCGTTTTAACTTATTTTCCTATTTTTTTCGTTTACGCGATTTTTTTAGTTTTCCTTCTAACGAGTCAATTTTCGGCGACATTTTTCTTTAAGAAAAATTTTCAGCTTTTCGTGCATTTTTTCGGTTTTGGTAATTTTTTCAATTTTATTCCGTTTTGTCAATTTTTTGTGATATCGATTTTTTCGTTTAAGCGTTTTTTATATTCTGATGGTTTTTTCCCGTTTTGGAGTTTTTTTTGTTCTAGCGATTTTTTTCCCGTTTTGACAATTCCTTTTCGTTTTAACTATTTGTTCGATTCGGCATTTTTCCCCTTTTGACGATTTTTTCGATCTCTCCGAAATATCGTTTTTTCCGATTTTTTCCGTTTAAGATTTTTTTCTAACGAGTTTTTGTCTGTTTTGGCGTTATTTTTTGCTATGTCGATTTTTTGCGTTTTTAGTGCATATTTTTAATTTTAGTAATTTGTTTTAGTTTTAGTGATTTTATTCCCTTTAGGCAATTTTTTCTTATTTTTACATTTTTTAAGCGTTTTTAATATTGTGACGGTTTATTACCGTTTTAGAGATTTACTTTTTGTTAAAACGATTTTTTCCGTTAGGCAATTCTTTTCCCGATTTAACTTTTTTCGATTTGGTGATTTTTTTCCGTTTTAAAGTCTTTTCAAATATTTTCTTCGTTTTAGAAATTTTTCCCGTTTTAGCATATTTGTCATTTACGTGGTTTTTGCGTTTAAACTTTTTTTCTAGCGGGTTACTACCTGTTTTGGCATCATTTTCCGCTATAGCGATCTCATCCGTTTTCTGTGCAATTTTCTAGTTTTAGTGATTTCTTTCGTTTTAGTGATTTTATTTCGTGTTGGCAATTTTTTCTTGTCTTGGCGTTTTTTCTTTGTTTTTCGGATTTATTTTTTGTTCCAGAGATTTTTGACGTTTTGACAAGTTTTTTCTTTTTAACTATTTTTCCGATTAGGAGTGTTTTTCGTTTTGGAAATTTTCCGATTTAACGTTTTTTATCTGTTTTTTCGTTTCAGAAATTTCCTCCCGTTGAGGCGTATTTTTCATTTACGCCATTTTTCCGTTTAAGCGATTTTTTTCTATTGGCTTTCTTTCTGCCTGTTTTGCGGTCATTTTTCGCCATGGTGATTTTTTCCGTTTTTGGTTCCAGTGATTTCTTTCGTTTTAGTGATTTTCTGTTTAGGCAAGTTTTTGCTTGTTTTGATGTTTTTTTGTGCATTTAAGCATTTTTATATTCTGGCGATTTATGTCCGTTTTGGAAATTTACTTCTTGTTATAGCGATTTTTTCCGTTTTGGCAACTCATTTTCGTAATAACTATTTTCCCGGTTTGGCGTATTTTTCGTTTTGACAGTTTTTCCGATTTAACGTTTTTTCCCAATTTTTTTCGTTTTGGAAATTTTTCCCGTTTTGGCGTAATTTTCATTTACGTGATATTTTGTTTCTTTAATCGTTTTTTTTTCTAACGGGTTTCTGTCTTTTTTGGCATTATTTTTTGCTGATTTCGTGAGTTTTTTTAGTTTTAGTGATATCTTTCGTTTTAGTGATTTTATACCATTTATGCAATTTTTTCTTCTTTTGTTTGCTTAAGCGTTTTTATATTCTGACGATTTATTTCCGTTTTGGAGATTTATATTTGCGTTTTTCGTCTTCTTGATTTTTTTCATTTTAGCGATTTTACCGTTCCGTTGACTTTTTCCGGTTTTTTTTTGTTTATGCATTTTTTTTGTTTTAACGATTTTTTCCCCCGCTATGGCAAATTTTTATGTTTGGACGGCTTTTCACGTTTTGGAAATTTTCGCCCCGTTTTGGAGATATGTATAATTTTCGTTTTGCACTCTTCCCCTATTTGGCAACTTTTTTAATTTTTCCGACTATTTTCCTCTTTTAGCGATTTTTCTCCGTTTTTGGCGATGTTTTTCCCCGTTACGGCGATGTTATCTGTTTTGCAGGTTTTTTTTATTTATTCAACGCTTTTTCGTTCCATGTTTTCGCATTGTGTTTTTGTTTCATTGTTTGTTTTATGTTTTTGTTTCACGTTTTCGTTTCATGTCTTTGTTTAAGTTTTTGTTTAATTTTTTCGTTTCATGTTTTTGTTTTACGTTTTCGGTTCTTGTTTTAGTTTCATGTTTTCGTTTAAGTTTTTCGTTGCATGTTTTCGTTTCTTTTTCGTTTCATGTTTTTGTTTTATGTTTTTGTTTCTTGTTTTCGTTTCATGTTTTTGTTTCATGCTTTCGTTTCTTTCTCATATTTTATCTTTTCGTTTCATGATTTTGTTTCATATTTACGTTCCATTCTCTCAGTTGTTATGAATTTCACATTTATTTCTGCTAGACATTTTATCATTTCATGATAAAGCCACTTTAAACAAAAGACAACAACAACAACAATTAATTGTTTTGCCTCTAAAATATTGTTGGTCATGTATTTGCCTTTAGAAAACACTCATATTTAAAACGCTCCATTATTTCTGAAACGTTCAGTAGTCTCTCACAAACCATACGAACGTGTCAATATTTACCATGTCTCGAAGAAATTTCGCGGTTTTTAGTACAATATTTATAGTTTGCTTGTCATGGCAAGCTGTGCATGTGAATGCAGGCAATATTTTGGGTCTCTTCACCAGCCACAGTCCATCGCATTTGATCGTTCACATGTCAGTGGCAAAAGTTCTGGCCGAAAAAGGTCACAATGTAACGGTAGTTGCTTCTCATGTACCCAAAGTCAAACACGATCAAATAAATATGATCATCATACCACCGAGTGCTGAAGAAGTAGAACTGATTGGCAAAGCCATGGTTACTATGGCTACCAAGAAAACTACTTTCCTGGGGACTATTGGCAGCTTTTTTGGTTCGCTAAAACCAATGATCGATATGCAAGCAGACATGCTAAAAGATCCACGTTTTACGGCGCTTTATGAGAATCCCGATACAAAATTTGATTTGATTATTATTGGATATTTTATGAATTCTTTTGCACTGGGTGTGGGTGCTAAATTCAAGGCACCCACTGCCATCAGTTGGATGGGTTCCCCGATGGCATTCAGCGACGTATTTGTGGGAAATCCAAGTGAAGTTTCTTATGTTCCCGATATGAATATAGCCGTAAAATTAGGCGAAAAAATTACATTTCTACAACGTTTGCAGAATCTATTCTATAATCTGTTCGATAGAATGATTAAAATGATGCTTGACATTCGCATGCGATCTTTTTACAGGTAATTTAAAAATTAGATCCAGCTTGAGTTTTTGGTGGCAGAGGGAAGGGATATTACACAGAAAAAACTATAATTCGTATTCTATTACTAAATTCATAAGAGACCATTCACATAAGTATTACGTAACGCTCCAGCAGGGGTTAGAGATTTGTTACGGATTATACTGATTTATACTGAAAATTGTGTAAAAAGCGTTACGAAGAAGGGTGGGTATAAAACCTCCGAAAATAGCGTTACGTAATATGTGAATAGGCCCTAAATTCAAATATTTTTTTTTTACGGAATAGGGGCCTATCACGAAATTCGTAAAACTAAAAACCAAAATATTTAATAAGAAAAAAATCGCATTCTTTCTATTAAAATTTTGTATTGGAATATTTAAAAATCAAACAAAAAAATAATCAAATTTAAAAACAAATTCAAACACATGTGTGTTAAAATAAAAACGTATGGTAATTTTTTCTGTGTACTCCTAAAAAAGAATAAAATATCCCCCATTTTTATTGCGTTGCTATATGACAGCTTAAAGAATTTTATATTTCATTTAAAACTGTTCCTCCCAAAAGCTGAAGTTGCGTCTCGCCGAGGGATACCTGCCTGTCTTTTTCTCCTCCGAATCCACTGCTACATAAGTGCATACGTATATAAATACATTCATATATACTTTTTCCTTTGCAGAGAACTTTTTCCGTCGGATGACTCGTTTCCCTCTTTGAAAGATATTGAGAAAAACGTTTCGCTGATATTTTGCAATAGTCATTTTACAGAAGGATCGGTTAGACCGAATGTACCAGCCATTATCGAAATTGGCGGTATTCAAATAAAGGACACACCCGATCCATTGCCGAAGGTATGTAAATTGTTTTATAAAGATGTTCTCGAATGTACAAGATACAATTGTAAACTTCGAGTCCATAGACAGCACAAATTTTGTCTATTTTTTTAAATTTTCCGAAAATGCTTGATAATTAAAGGATATAAAGTAGAGATACGAACTGCTCACACAATTGGCATTAATTACATGTGATTAGGATTAATTTTTAATGACTGCACTGATTTTTTGTTAATGATTTTCTCCGATTTCTACTAAACTGGTTCTTACAAAACGTTTCACACCTTCTGACAGCACAATTTAAGGACTAGAAAAGTGGGCAGTGTCACGCCCATACTAAGTAAATATTCAATTTCCAGTATTTCTTCCAAACCAATTCTTATGTGACTTTGTACTAACATTGAACTTCTCTGACAACACAATTTTATGAATATAAAATTGGGTGTGGCACACCCATACTAATTATTCATAGTCACATAAAATGCAAAAGGGCCTATCTGTATTTTGAAAAAAACTTTTCAAGAGAGACAAAAAACTTAATAGAAAGCAAACTATTGTGATTATAAAAACGATTTTTTATGGGTAGTATCATTAATAAAGTCTAAGTTAATGATACTATGTCGAAAAAACAATTTTTATAATCACAATAGTTTACTTTTTATTAAGTTTTTTATCCCTCCTTAAAATTTGCCTAAAAATGTAAATAGGCCCTTTTGCATTTTATATGACGATATAATCCTTCACCGAATTCTGATAAACCATTTTTATGAGACTTTGCACCCACCTTGAGCTTTACTGACAACCAGAGTGTGCAAACAAACAAAACTTTTCGCAAACGTTTCATGCGAAGACACAAACTTTTGAAATATTTTTAATCGTTTCGTACATGAGCAAAACCAAAACAAATACTTTTGCAATGACATAAAATGGAAACATAACAATTGGCTTTTCAATCATCTGCGTGCTTTAATATCTCGTTTCAATCGTACAATTGCAAACAAAACAAAACCAGAAATGTATTTCGTTGTATGGTTCATTGTATTTAACATAAATACACTAACACATTCTCGACTATGATGAGCAAATCAATAGGAAAACGTTTGCAAATGTATTATCTTAAAACATTTCAATTTTGTTCTTTTCTTTTCTAGCTGCGTACATTTCAGTTAATGTACATTTAGTGTACACAAGCACAAACAACACAAAACTAAATGGACTCATTCTCGTTGTTATTGTTTTGTTTTTGTTTTGCACATTGAAAAATACAAAACAAAACGAAAGCAAACATTTCGTTTAGTTTATTTTCCTACTCTGCTGACAACACAATTTAATGACGACAAAAGTGGGCAGTGCCACGCCCATATTAAGTAAATATTCTTTTTCTAACATTTCTACTAAACTTGCTCTTTTAAGACTTTTCACACATATTGAGCTCCTCTGCGAACACAATTTTATGATTAGAAGAGTGGTCAGTACTCGCCTATACAATATCTATATAATTAATAGGCAAACCGATTTCTTGTGAAGCAGTTTAAGCTCACATTATATAGACGATTTTTTATAAAGCTTATACCATTTTAAACATATTTATTCACAGATGTGTACAATTCATATTTTGTTAGAATCGGTTCAGTATTTTGGGAGCTATAAGCATTTAAAGTTGCTACTAATACATACACACTTATTACTCATGCATGTAAGTTGAATAAAAGAAAAAAGAACAAAAACAAAAAAATGAGTGGATGGTTTTGCAAAGAAAGTAACAACAATAAGACATTTGTTTCTATGTTTTGATGTGGGAGAATTTTAGGAATGGCATAGGAACAAAAGGGTAAAGGAGTCAATAAATTGATTTAACTCATTGGAAGTTGGTTTGTTTTCATATTTGAGCGCTCTTTTTATTGTTCCGTACACCAAAGGTGAAAAGGCACCGTATTGTTTGCGCTGCACTGTCCGTCTGTTTGTCTATCAGGGGTTTCTGTCTAGAGAACCGTAAAAGGTACAGACCTGAAATTTTCACAGAATATGTGCAACTTTGACCGCTACAACAACAACTACGAAAAGTTCATGAAAGTTAAAAATTAAAGGGTGTTCTAAAGCGAGCAATGAAACGTGTTAAAATCCTAACTTTATATATAGACACTTGACATATTCAGAGTTAGTGTATTATTATACAGAATGCACTAATAAGTACTCAAATTTAAACAATATAAAATTTAAAGGGTATTCTATCAGGTAATGTAATTTTGACAATGTAATTTTGTCAGTAAGCTGCATCTTGGAAACTGTAAGAGGCAAACTCTTGAAACTTTCACAGTTAGTGCAGTATTTTAAAGGCAACAGTAACGAATGCCAAACAATTAAAAATTAAAGGGTATTCTGTTAGGTAATGTGCTTCTGAAATTGAGGTGAATCTTATGAACTGCAATAATTGGACAATCTAAGCAGACAAAATTAATGATTAAAGGATATCCATCCCTTCAGGTAATGAAACGGACAAGCCGAAAAGTAAATCGCAAAAAATCAATAGAACGAAAAAGAACTCAAAAGCAAAGAAACGCGTAAACTAAAAAAAATCGCCAAAGAAAAAAAAACGCACAAACTAAAAAAATCGCCAAAAACTAAAAACATCGCTAAAACAAATAAGCACAATTTTTTTCGTCTAAAAAACACCAAAACTAAAAGAGAAGACAATAAAAAATCGGCAGAATGAAAATAGCGCTAAAACCAAAAAAGTACCTAAATGGAAAAAACCGCCAAAACTAAAAAATCGTCAAAGTTAAAAAAATTATCAAAACGAAATAAAACTAAAAAAAATCGTCAAAATTAAAAAGATCGGCAAAAGCACTTGAAAGAAAAAAAACACCTAAACTAAGAAATTAGGCAAAATTAAAAAATCGCTCAAACAAAGGAAAAGCTAAAAACACCAAAGCTTAACAATTAGACAACATTAAAAAAATCGCCAGAGTGAAAAACGTTGCTAAAACAAAACAAATCGTTAAAACAAAAAACCGCCATAAACAAAACAAAAAACAGCAAAATTAAAAAATCTCAAGAACGAAAAAACCAAAACGACAAAACAATCATAAGTATAAAATCGCCAAAATTAAAAAAAAAAGTCATCAAACCAAAAAAATACCAAACAAAGAAGCGCGGTGAACCAAAAAAAAAAAACACAAAAAAACTCGCCAAATTAAAACAAGCTAAAACTAAAAAAAATTTTTAAAACGAAAACAGCACTTAAACGAAAAAACACCAATGAAAAAAATCGCTAAAAGGAAAACTCAATATAATTAAAAAAATCGCCAAAACAAAAAAAATCACCAAAATTAAATAAATCGCAAACAAAAACGAAAAAATCGTCAAAACGAATTAAAATGAATTAAGAATATTTTACTCGAACGGAAGGAAGTCTTCGTGTGCGAGTCAAAATCGCACTTTACTGAATTTAATTAATTCCAGTGTATTAAAGTTACTATGTTTCATTAAATAGTTATACATAGTTGCATTATATATTGTATTATTATATATCATATGACAATGAATAATTTGTCTGTGAACCTTAATGAAATTATTTATATCTAGAGTATGGACGATTGTGTCGTCCGTCGCCCATACTAGTATATATTATTTTTCAACTATTGCTACTACAAAGAGTCTTATGAGACTTTTCGCACACATTGAGTTCCCCTGAAAATATAATTGAATGATTAGAGAAATGGGAAGTGCCACGCCCATACTAAGTAAATAGTATTGCTCATCGATTTAGTACCGGTTCTTATGAGATTTTGCACACACATTGAGCTTCTCTTTCACCGCATTTTAACGATTAGAAAAGTGGGCAGTGCCACGCCCTTATTAAATAAACATTCTGTTTCAACTATTTTCACTTGACTGGTTCTTAGAAGACTTTATACATACGTTGAGCTCCTCTGACAACACAATTTTATGATTAGAAAAGTGCGCAGTGCCACTCCCATATTAAGTAAATATTATATTTCAGATATTACTACTAAAAAGGGGGTTACTCTGTAATTCGAAACGAAAGAAATGCTTTCGCATTGCAATGTAAATAACATACAAATGCGAACAGTTCTCCTTTCGCATCGCATTACAGAGTAGCAGCCCAGGTTTTTATAAGACTATGATGCATATATTGAGCTCTTCTGAATACACAATTTTATGATTAGAAAAGTGGGCAGTGGTGATCGTTCGCCGATCGGAACGATTAATTTTTTCCGTAGCCTCAATCTGTATCGGTCAACATATAGACAAAACAATACATAATTATAATAATTCTTATATAATAAACAACAAATATTTAAAGGACAATATTTAATTTCCTTTCTTTTAGGACATTGCAGAATTTCTGGATAGTGCAAATAAAACCGGTGCCATATTGTTCAGCTTAGGTTCGAATCTTAAAGGATCCAGTATAAAATCAGAAACTGCGACTCATATTTTTAATGTCTTGGCGAAATTGAAACAAAAAGTTGTTTGGAAATGGGAAGACTTAGAAAATACTCCGGGAAATTCTGCCAATATACTTTACAAAAATTGGATGCCACAAGACGATATTTTGGCACATCCCAATATCAAATTGTTTATAACACATGCCGGCAAAGGAGGACTTGCTGAGGCTCAATATCATGGTGTTCCAATGGTGGCCTTACCCGTCTTTGCCGATCAACATGGCAATGCCAAGAAAATGGTTGCCTCTGGTTATGGCCAAGATTTGGAACTGTTGACTTTGACGGAGGAAAGATTCAACGCTGCCATTATGGAAGTTCTTAATAACCGGCAGTATAAAGAAAATGTACAAACATTTTCTAAACTTTATCGCGATCGGCCACTAACTGCGCGGGAAAGTGTTGCCTATTGGACAGATTATGTTATACGTCATCATGGAGCAGCTCATATGCAAAGTCCTCTGGTGCACATGAATACCATAGAGAGTTTAAATTTGGATGTCTATTTGTTTATAGTTATAGCTTTGTATATAATGTATAGAATCTTTAAGTTTAGTGTATTTGTTGTTGTATGTAAAATGTATAAAAAGTTTTCAAAGTGCAAGAACAAGATCAACAAATACGAAAAAGTCAAATCACAATAAAGGCGCACACGCTTATAACTGTAAGTTTACATTTATGAACAGCTTTAAATATTACGTATTTAATTTCGTAAGGTCTTGTTTGTGCCTTATGAAATGTCCACCGTAATTGTTATACTTGTACTAAAGACATTTTAGGGTAGATTTATTAGAACATAATGCCATTTCGTCATGAAAAGTTAAACGAAAAATACAATAAATAAATAACGTAAAATTAGACCGCCGTATTTAAAAAAAATTTATAAATTTTCGGCCATATGCATAACGAAAACTTGGCGTGGAGTTAGCATAAATGACGAAATTGCACAGGAGTTCAACGAGCTTTGACATAAAATTTTAATTTATATAATATAATAAAATTTATATAAATATAAAAAAATTTTAATTTTAAAATCACTGTAGATTGTAGCCGAGACTCGTAGCTATATTCTGTAATGATTTCTCATATCAAAATAGCTATATGGAAAAACTCGGCAATAATCCTCTTCAATTTCGTCACTCATGCTAACTTCATGCCAAGTTTTCGTTATGCATATGGCCCTTTATATCCAAAAAAAAGTTGATGTATGTCGAGTAGTGTAGTTATAAAACTTGATCACTCCTCCATGAAAATTAAATTCAATTACATATATGTATGTCTATTATTTTATTATTTTCGTTATAACTGATATAATTTTTATATTATCGAAACGGAAAACTATAGGCGATAGTAACATGTTTATCGTTTTTCTTAATAATTTTTACTACCGGTGATTGTCTAAGCTAATGTATAAAAACAACTCCATTATATTCGGAGTTAAATATTTTAATACTGGCAGCACTCTGATATCAATTGACATGCCGCAAATAGCAGCTGTCAAAAATAAATAATGAAAAAAGCAGCCGCATAGTAAACAAAACGTTTTAGTTTTTGTGAAAAATTTATATTCCTTAAATTCTTAAAACACATATAAATCCCATTACAAAATGTCTGATAACAAACAAAAGGTAAATGCAATGTAATCAAACGATCATAATGTTGATAAACTAATTTCTTTTATTTCACACATAGACCGGTGGTGGTAACAACGATGGCAAAGAGAAACGTCGCAAAGAATCCATTTTGGACTTGTCCAAATATTTGGAAAAACAAATTCGTGTGAAATTTGCTGGCGGTCGTGAAGCTTCGGGCATACTTAAGGGATATGACGCTTTGCTTAACTTGGTATTGGACAACACAATAGAGTATCTACGAGACCCCGACGAACCCTTCAAACCCTCTGAAGATACCAGAAATTTGGGTTTGGTAGTGTGTCGTGGTACTGCCTTAGTACTTATATGTCCCCAAGATGGTGTTGAAGCTATAGCAAACCCGTTTATAACGCAATAATTACATTTTAATTGTATAAAAGGTTAAAAGTTTTAATTCTTAATATATGTATGTTAATAAATTAATTATTTTGCTAATAAACAAAATATGTAACATCTCTTAAATACCATAAATTAAAGTACATGCTTATTGCCAATTCACAATTTGCTGTATGTTTGTAGATCATAAATGTTTATGGTAATTCCAGCATAAATATTTGCTTAGAACTAACTGGAAATTCCAGCAAAATTTATACGATCCACTAGAGCTGAATTGAACAATACAGTTTTGAAAATAAATTATGAAATATAACAAATATTAAATCGCTTCACAAATGATGGAGAAATTGGTGAACATGGCAAAAATTACATACATACATGACGAATATATAACATCCTCCTTTTTTTAAGTCTATTAAAAAATTAAAAACAATTTTATAACGAACCAAACAGTTGTATAAATAGAGCACTGTCGCACTTAATCTAAACCAAACTCGTTGCGAATCCATGGATATTGAACGGGACACTCTTTACAGGTATACATATAACGATCCTGTTGTAGCACCCGACTTCTTAGTTTGCATGTGTTTGATAAATTGCAGACGATTTCATTTGTATCCAGTTGTTTTGGCTTACATCCCCAAGCACTAAATTGCTGTATATCACTATTCGATTTTGGCTGCCGCATCCACTGAATGGCCTGCTGATTCGTAACGAAATAGACATCGGGTAGTTTTTGTAAATCATCCAAAAATTTCTGAATGTATTTAAAAGTATGATAAAGAGGAAATAGGCAGTTAATTTCATTTTCAAAACTGTTTTCCAATTCACAACCAACTGTAGAAATTTTATGTTGCACAAATTTTGATTTTAGCTAGAGCATAAACATTTCTTGTTTCGAAACATGTATAATAGTGTCCGTTATTTTTTAAAGTGGAAATATTTTTGGTCTCACGCCCCCAAAAAGTGGAGCTTTGATGCAAAAACTTCTCTCACAAAGTTTCACGCCCTTGGGACCACGCCTTCCCGTGCCGACTTACTGTTGAAATTTTATTCAATTACACTTATAGGGCATGATGACCCTCCCACAAGTCGAAAAATATGACGTCATGAAAAATTTTCTTCTAAACCAGCTATGCCCACCGCTTGAGCTCGCGAGCGAAAACAGCTTTTTGTGCTTTTACATGTACACATAGAGCTTTGTGTTTTCACACATACGCGAAAGGTCGTTACGCATACCCAACACACTCGAACAAATCGCATACATTGACGTTGGGCATAGTTGTTCTACACAGTTGTAATCTGTGAAGTTTCTAACAGCTTTTAACTTACCGACTTTTATCTAAATCGTATATTTAACAAAATAAACAGCAAAATATCGAAAAAGCCCATAACTATTAAAATAACAAAAAAGACCACAAATTTCGATAAACTTTCTCGTTCCCTAGAAATTGAAGTTGTGTCTTTAGTTATGTGGGCCGCTGAACGTGAATATACACTCTAATTTTATTTATCAGTTCTAGTTTTCAAGATACACCGTTATTTCAAAATTGAAGGCACTTGCACGACATATATTAGCATAACTAGAGAAGGGATTACCCTATTCAGTAAGAAAGAAAAACTCGACAATAAGATTATCTTTAAGCCGAGCTAACATTGTTTCTAAATCTGCTCATTAGATCCAGAGATGTCGTAAAAGTTTCAGCCTAAAAATTAAAAATTTCATAAAAAATTTAAACATTTTTTTGTTTAAAAATTCATAGAAAAAATAAAAATACACCAACGGTCCCATTTTTTCCAGTATCATGTAGCTTAATATATTTCAAAGGAATTAAGCTATTTTTCGTTGAAATTGTTGTACAACTTTTGACTTTGCTCACAATTTAGTGAGGGAACTTTGAAAATTGTTTATGAAATTTTTAGGTTCAAACTTTTACGATATCTCTGAAATTAATGTGCAGATTTAGGAACAATGTTAGCTCGACTTAAAGATAATTTTGTTCTCGAATTTGGTTTTTCTTTTTTACTGAAGACTTATGCAAATATACAAACATATGTCGTGCAAGTGCCTTCACTTTTGAAATAACGGTATATCTCGAAGACTAGAACTGGAGTATTACTCTGTAATTCGATTCGAAAAGAAAAAATTTTCGCGTTTGTATGTTATTTACATTGCAATTCGAAAGCATTTTCTTTCGAATCGAATTACAGAGTATGCCTCCTGACAGCCCAAATAACTATAGAAACAACTTTAATTTCCAGGGAACGAAAAAGTTTACAGAAATTGGCAAATGTATGGTTTTTTTTGTTATTTTAATAGTTATGGGCTTTTTAGATATTTTGCTGTTTATTTTGTTAAATATACGATTTAGATACAATCAGGTATGTGATACAAATCGACTCGATTTCAAATGAAATCGAAAGTTGAAAACGAATGAAATAGTTTTAGGTGTGATGGAAATCGTATCGATTTCATTTTCCACTTTTGTTTCTCTTCCATGTATTTCTTTATATAAAAACTTTTTTGACATAAAATTATCATTATTTTTTTTAGTATTTATACTTATTCATAAAAAAATTTGGGATTCCTATACGCAACCGCATAATCTTTAACAAGGTTACATGTCTTAATATGTCTTATAAAAGTTTACGATGAGTATGCAATAAGTAATCTACAAATCTTTTAGCTTGTTGGTCCATTGCTGGCATTAGTTCTTGTTATGTTATTTAATTAGTCTTCAGCAGATTTTAAAATATGTAACTTCAAATGGGTCCACGGAAATCACTTACATATATGGTAGATAATTATAGATTGGACTCTACCCAGTATTTACCCGATATATGGGTATATTCTCTTTTGTGTATTTATTTCAAAAAAGCTAGCGATTTTTCGTGAACATAAGGCTTTGGCGGTTTCTAATCAATGCTAGGGCTATTTTCCGATATTTCAACTTCACGCGAATTTTAGCAACGTTCGGGATAGAAGCGTCTTTTTGCAATTTTTTAACCTCTATAGTTCACACGATTAGACTTAGTTATAATGCCGCTGTTAACAAATTTTTGCGAATTTTCGCGATTTTTTCTGAATGTTTTCCATTTTTTACGGTTTTAGCGATTTTTAATTAAAATTATGGCTCGTTTAAAATGTTGCAATTTTTGGCGATACGTGTAAGTTTTCCAAAGTTGCTGGTTTTCTTCAATATTTTGGGCTTTTAATCAATCGTAACATTGTAATCATTCATACATAAGCAAGTTTTTCGTAATTTTACGGTTTTTCTTAAAGCCAAAATGAGCTTCAAAGTTGCGTAACCCAAAAACTTGGTTATATAAAAATGCCGATAAGCAGTTAAAACTTAGTAACGCGAAAACTCGCAAAAATGTTGCGAAAGTCCAAAATCAACAATTAGTGACTAAAAACCGATAATACTGTAAAAATTATAAAAGTTCGGAAAAAATTTTAAAATAAATACATTTATGACAAATAGACCTAAAATTTATTCAAAACCGCTAGTGTCGTAAATTCGCAAAATTTTGCCAGTATCGAAAAATAGCAATATCTAATATTGATTAAAAATCGCTAAAACTATAAAAAAATGTGGAAGCTTGCAAAATCACTAGTTCCACAAAAGTGGCGAAAATCTCTGAAAGATTGCAAAATAGAAAAGAAGTCCTAAAATTGATTGAAAATCGTAAAAAGATTAAAAACTAGGAAAAAATAAAACTTTGCGCGAAAATAATTCGCGAACAAATCGGGAATCTAAAATGTATTAGAAATTTCTAAAAATAGAAAAAACCTACGGAAATTTTGCTAAAGTGCTAGTGAATATTTATTAAGACATCCAAAAATTATATATCAGCAAAAAATATGCTTAAATGTCAAAAAACACTCCAGTGACAAACTAATTTAACATTTTAACAAAAATTATTGCAAAGATATGTGTGAAATATATACATATCATTCGAAACTTTTGAAATCGTTAAACATATTCTACTCGGCTCCATGAAAAATCGCCCAAAACCAAATCGCCCAAAAATAAAAATGAAAAATCGCCCAAAAATTTTCCATACAAATTTTGGGTGATTTTTAATTTTTTGGGTGATTTTTCATTTTGAAATTTTGGGCGATTTTTCATATTAAAAATGTTTCCATGAAAAATCGCCCAAAAATAAAAATGAAAAATCGCCCAAAATTTTTTCCATACAAATTTAAAGTTATTTTTCATATGAAAAATCACCCAAAATGTTACACCCAAAAATTCTGGTAATCATCAAAATCGAATATAGAATTTAAAATATTATATTATATTAAATAATTGAAAGTTTCTCCAATGTGTGCCATCTCCATCATTATTTGGCTTCTATAGCAGTAAAAGTTTAAAATCCTTCCACCCGGCCAAAAGCCGGCTACACGGAAAGTCTCTGAAAGCACGTACCAAATTAAGCATTCCGAAGGCTGTTAATATTGAAAATTTTCGTAAGCGAAGCCGAGATTTAACATACCATAGAGTTGAAAATCCTCAAGCCCGGCCGAAGGCCGGCTATACGGAAAATCGTCGAAAGCGTTTCTCAAGTTAAACATTCCAAGGCTCACTAATATAAAAAATTGTCAAAAACGAAGCGGATATTTGAAATACCATAGAGTTTAAAATCCTTCGTGCAGGTGGAATCAAGTCTTTGCATCGCTTACGACAATTTTCAATATAAGTTGCCTTCAGAATGCTTAATTTGGTACGTGCTTTCGACGACTATTCGTGTAGCCGGCCTTCGGCCGGGCGGAAGGATTTTCAACTCTATGGTATGTCAAATCTCGGCATCCCTTACGACAATTTCCAATATTAGTAGCCTTCGGAATACTTAATTTGGTACGTGCTTCGACGACTTTTCATGTAGACGGCCTTCGGCCGGGTGGAAGAATTTTAAACTCTATGGTATATCAAGTCTGGTTTTCGCTTACGACAGTTACACGGAAAGCCTACTAATATTAAAAATTGTCGTAAGCGAAGCCAATATTTGATTCCACCTGAACGAAAGATTTTAAACTCTATCGTATGTCAAACCTCGCCTTCGTTTACGATAATTTTCTATATCAGTGAATCTTGGAATGTTTAACTTGAGATACGCTTTCGATGACTTTCCATGTAACCGGCCTTCGGCCGGACGGAAGGATTTAAACTCTATGGTATGTCAAATCTTGGCTTCGCTTACGACAATTTTCAATATTAGGAGCCTTCGGAATGCTTAATTTGGTACGTGCTTTTGACGACTTTTCGTATAGCCGGCCTTCGGCCGGGCGGAAGGATTTTAAACTCCATAGTATATCAAATCTCGGCTTCGCTTACTACAATTTCTTAGATTGCTTGCCTTTGGAATATTTAATTTGAAACGCGCTTTTGGCGGACGGAAGGACTTTAGACTCTATGTGATATGTAAAATTTTGAGCTGCGCTTTCCTTGACGTCTTAAATTTCCGGCCTTCGATAAATGATCATTACTGTATTATATGTTAATACATTTTTTTTGTATCTATGATAATTATCTAAATTACCCTTGGAGAGCCATACTATAATTTTTGGCCGATGGAAAATATTGCCTTTTATTCATACTTTTATTGCAATTCAGTAAGAAACGAAGACTATTTATGCTCTTCTGTAAGTTTTTTTTTTCAATATAAAAATTAAATTACTACAATTTTTTCTTTGTGTTTTTAATTTTGGGCGATATTGATTTTTTTTTTGCGATTCTTCATTTTTTTGTGATTTTTTAATTTTTTAATTTTGGACTATTTTTAATTTTTTTTTCTTTGCGACTTTTCATTTTGAAATTTTGGGCGATTTCTCATTTCTATTTTTGGGCGATTTTTCATGGAACCATTCCACTCGATTTGAAAACAGTAAAAGAATAGAAATTTAGTTTTCTATCACATCTATTTTTTGTTCGTATTTTCATAGAACAAAATAGAAAATGAAATCGATTTCGATTTTAAGTAAAATCGATATGAAAACAATAATTCAGTAGCCATCGCAACTTTCTTCGTTTTGTGTCGATTTTCAGTCGAAATCGATTTCCATCACATACCTGAATATGTTTTAAATTATTCGGTATTTTCTCCCAATCAATTTTAAAAATTGTTATTTTTATTTGTTAATTTTACAGCTATTTTGTTAATTTTATTACAACTATTTTGCTAATTTTATTTTAAGTATGCAATTGTTATTAGTAGAAATTTGTGATCGATTATGGCCTTGTTGGCTAGATTGCTGAAGTTCAATAAATTAAGTTAAAAATTGAAAAATAAATAAAAAGTCGGTAAGGCAAAAGCTGTTGGAAACTTCACAGACAACTTTTTAGAAGAAAATTTTTCATGATGTCATATACGATCGGCAACTCCCACAATAGGTTGTAAATTGAGCAAATAAGTTTTACTTACCAGAAAGCTATTAAGATAATCATCCCTTTTAAACCAAGTTGCATGGAAATTTATGCCCAATGGAGCTCGGTTTGAAAGATAATGACGTTTAAAATTATGCGTCAACATGCGATAGATATCATCACCAGTTAGATTAGGTGGACAGCTGTCAATCATTGTACAGGTAAAATCCCCGGCTTCTAATTGATTAAAAACCATTTCCCAAATTCCAGGATAACTACGTGATGGACAATTTTGTTGGCTACCTGTGCAAGAGTGTGGCATTTTATAGTCGAGTGTGTAGGGCCATGACGGAGGATTTGTAAATGGTGCAACCATAGAAGCATCATAGACAAAACCAAACTCTTTCATCATTAAAAATTGACGATTCCAGCCTACGCGTAAGAAAGGAACACGAATTCCTCGAATTTCTTCCATGCGCACACTGGCAAAGCGATTAAGAATATTAGCCTGGCCCACCATTTCATCAAACCAGTCTTCAATGGTAGCGTTTTGAGACCACCACATTTCAGGGCCACGATGTCTGGAATAATAATTTTTCAAAATAAACGCAAACAATTTAAGCGATTAATCAAGCCATATATACGTTACTGAGTGTACAGCTATTTCATGACCATCATTCCATAATTTTTGCACATATTGGTAGTTTGTGAAGGGATGAGATATAAAAAATGTTGCTTTAATGGGACAACCATTAGGATTACGTCTATTCCCTTTAAATAAGACTTGAGAAAATAGTTCCCAATTTTCAAAGTTTATTGCATCATCGAAGCTCAATAAAATCATTTGTGGTACAGACTGAGGCTCCAAACGTCCCGGTATTTGTGTACCATCTTTAGAGCAGAAACATTCAGGCAATTTACATTGTCGTGGATCACACGAAGTTGCTGCATTTGGATCATTTTCAGCGTCACACCAGCCTTCATCCGATTCATCGGGACAATCGACTGAACCATCACAAAAGTATTCGTTTGGTAAACAAGTACCATCCGCGCAGCCCCAATGGTTTTCTTCCTCACAATCAGCTTCATCTAATTGTGGTTTGGGTACAGGGGTCTCTGCAGTAAGAAAAATACAAAACAAATTATTGGCTGTTGATTTTAGACTATTTTTTTATGTTAGCCTACCAGCCGTTATATCGCAGTTGTCCACATTTTGCTTAAAATCGCATATTTGTCGTACAACATCGAAAAGAAGACCCTCCGAACATTTGAAATTAAATACTTCCCTCTCCAAGCACAAGTAATATTTCGAGCATTCCGAACTGGTCCATATCTTGTGAATGGGTCTATTTGGATCTCTATAGAAGCGCAAATCTTCTAAGCACTCTACACTATTAGATAAACTCCTTTGTGTATGATTTTGACCACCTGAAATTTCGGTAGTTATATTAATATGATTATTTCGAACGTATTTGCTTTGTGCATCCAAATTGATTATTAGGCTAAGGTTCGGAACGTTATATTCAGAAAGAATTGAGCTGATTAACATTCCAAGGAACAAGGAAAAAATTAACATCAACTTAATTTTTCAACGTACACAGCAGAACAGAGTAGCGCCACTTTCGGAAGCCGCTACACTTCCATCGTCAGTGCTCACGTGTATTTTGCTTATCACCACTTGTTAGGTGGCTCTGTTGAATGTGATTTTAGTTCTTATATATACAACTAATTTCGTGAAAATTTAATACGAGAATTAAATCACTCTCAAGCTGATACATGCCAGGTACTCATACGTTGAATGCCGTAAATAAAAAAAAGTTCATTGTTTTACATATGAAAAATAAAATATCGTTAATATCTACCTAAGATGTATAGAAATGCGTTTTAATTATTCGTTTTGTGGTTTTCCTAGCATAAAATGCATTTATAGACACTTTTAGGACAACTGACTATGCATTTCCATACAAATCCCATATAGGTCTGCACAGACCTGGTTATACCATTTAGCGACAAAAAACCCTTATACCTCCGAGAGTTAAACGCAAATTTAGTTAAATTAAACTAAAATATAATTGTAGTTTAAACTCAACAGCAATAATTCTTCACTTCCCCATGTAATATGCCTAGTTTAAACAATAATAATGTGGCAGTACTATGGTAAATGTCAAAAATAGCTGATTTTGTGTCGAGATATCGATCGAAAACATATGGTTTGTTTGTATTGGTAGCTTAAACGGTCAATTTTATAATTTATAGATTTGCTGGCTTAAACACATGGTAAACCAAAACGAGAGGTTAGAAGCTTCCGTCAGGAATTGCCAAGCGACCTATATAGTCGTATAGGAAGTGAAACTCCTAATATCCACTCCTAGAGTTTTTTATGGTATCCACCAGTTAAAAACAGTTGCACGCGCTAAATTCCACAAGAAACGGTATCGCGATACAGTTAGTCGAGCTAGACCATTAACACGTGCGAAGTGAGCCGCAAAACTCTCGAAGGCCAATAAACGACAGTGGTCTGGTTCCATTTGCGAAGAAATTACCAACGACGCGTGATGTAGACTCTCCCTGAGCTGCTTTACGACGATTAAACTACTTCAATATAAAACATATGGCAAGCGTTGTCACATATCATTGATATCGTCATGGCTACGATAACCGTAATAAGTTTAGCTATGTTGTCAATTGCAATCAGCGATGCCATTTTTGGGGTTTTTACGATATAACAAAAAAAACTATATGACATATGTGTTGTCATATCGTAAGTTTTTTACGATATGACAACATTGTGATATGACAACACCATATATGACTATCTTAGTGTTGTCATATCGTAAAAAACTTACGATATGACAACACAGTATGTCATATCGTTTTTTTATATCGTAAAAACCCCAAAAATGGCATCGCTGATTGCAATTCGAAGTCCTGTATAGAACAGTGATGCCAACTTTTTTGCTGCAAAAAACACAATAACATTTAAAAAAGGCACTAAATAGTACAATTTCCATGCAAAGCAGCTTAAAAATCACTGAAACATTAAAAACCACTAAAAATGTGGAGTTTTAAAACTTCAAAAAGCACTAAAAATAGTGCTAGAGGCACTAAGCGGCATCGCTCGTATAGAATACCTAGCTCAATACAGCAGCTGTATAAGGTGATGCCAGACAACAGAGCTTTTTTTTAGCGCACATCCGGTGACATGGTTACTAACGGTATTTGTTCCATTTCTACAGAGCAAGGACGGCGGTTTATTGAAACACGTTGCTATTTTGTGACCAGTTTCTCCATACTAGAAAGGAGCAATTAATGCTGTGAGCTAAAATCAACTTTTATTCCACTGTGATTTATCTTGCTCCATTCATACGTTTTAATGAATGTAATTATTACATATTTAGGCGTTTGCATATACGTATGCATTTATATATACAGTAAAGCTAGGCTATAAAGAATTCTCGGTTGTAAAAAGCTTTTACCAAAGTTACAATATTTTAGTTGCTCTTCTCTTACGAAAATTTCTCGTTATAACAAATTATCGCTTGTAACGTACAACTATTTACGGTCATGCGAATTAAATTTCACAGTTTTCCTATTTATAACGAGAACTTCAAAATATCAGTGACAGTATAAATACTTTATGTTGGTGTTCTTCTACATGGTAAAATTTGCAATATAGTGATCAAGTAATTAATAAAATATATGAAACTCAAATATCTAAAGCACGAACAAAAATTTAATTTTAATAAATCGGATTTTGTAGAAAATTTGGCGTATAGATTACGTAATAAATAATTTCTAAAATTGGCGAATAGATTACGTAATAAATAATTTCAAAAATCTAGCGTACATATTTATGAAAAAAGTTGTGGAATTTAGGCGACAAATTGCAAAAAAAAAATCTCGCATTTATGCAATTAGATTTTTAAACGCAACATCACTAATTGATAGCTTACCTAACAACAGATGTGAAAATTATTTTTTTAATTACTCTACGTCTCCACGTAGCAATTTTCATTACCGGCAATTGTCAAATTCCATATTGAAAATTCATTTTTATGGCAATTGTCGCAATAAATATTGCTACGTGGAGACGTAGCAAAAATAAGAAATTGTAGTAAACTAGAAATTGCAACAAAACGAACATTTAATAACAAAAATGCTTAGAAAAAACTATCGAAATAAACCGTAATAAATTAATTACTACTTTGTAACATTGAAGAAGGCTTCTACGTGTTAAGAACAGCCGGTAGGTATATATTGACTATGGTATTTGACTAGAAAATAGTAGCAGAAACAATTGGTTTATTCATATGTACATCCTAGTGCACTGAAGGGTTAAGCAATACGTACAAATAATATACATACACATAAAATTTAAATCGACTTTTTTATAAATTCAGATGTATTTCATCAAAATATATCACCACAAAAAAATCAGAGTTTCCGGAACTATAATGGCACTTTTATTGAGAAAATATAACACCAAAAAGGGCAGATTAATTAATTAATTAATGGTTAATTAATTAATTAATGGTTAATTAATTAATTAATGGTTAATTGATGGTTAATTAATAAATGGTTAATTTTCTTTTGTTTTCCTATAGCAGCTATAGCTGTACACATCCTCTGAGAATTTCAAGTGTATAGCTATTATGGCTCACAAGATACAGCCCAATGTCAAAATTTGACTACTTGCTTTGGGACACCCTTTAAATATTAGGTTTTATTTAATTTTTGGTAATTATTATTATAGCGACCATAATAAAACATACAATGTGAAAATTTCAAGTGCGTGCCTATAGAGCTCAATGTCAAAATTACACTACATGCTTTATGACACCCTTTAATTTTCAACGTTATTTTATTTTTAGTACCTGCTGTTAAAGCGGACATAGTAACGCAAACCGTGTAAAAATTTCAAGTGTCTACCTCTTACGGTTCACGAGATAGAGCGGTGTGAAAAATCTATTTATATTATTAAAACATTCTATTTCATACACTTTCAGTGAAGATAGGGCTCTGGTTTCAGAAAAATATGAAGCAAAAAGCCCTAACTAACATAGCTCCTAAAATATTACAAATATATACATACAAAATTCATGCTGAAATGAACTCTTCGTGGTGTTTTTTATTATATTGGAGACATTCGCATTGAAAATCTCAATGTTTTTAATTTTAACATGTTTTTTGCTTCTCCTGAACAATTTTCAAAATGTTAGATAGGGCCATTTTCGTTTTAGGTAACGATATGTAAATAAAAAAAGTTAAAATATTTGAAAGTGTTATTCTATAGATCAAAAATTTCCTAGTTTTATAACAATGCTTTTATGCAGTGTAGTGTAAATTTTTATCACGACAAAAGTCAAACCTTATATAAAAAAGCAACAATTATAATACATCTTTTTTTAATATGAACTTTGAGACTTATCATGATAAAATTTTGATCAGATATAGACCAATTTTTGAATTTCTCGAAGAATGAACTATTTTCTTACTATTCCCTTGGAGTTCGCTATAAACGAATTTTGCTGTACTTCTTCTGGTATTTATCGATAACCAGTTGCAATGCAGTCAACTATGCAATGAAAACCAAAGAAAATATTTATTTTTACGTCACTACTTGCACTATTTCATACAAGCAAATCGATATGAGGCAACAAGTACAAGCACATAGACAATGAATGAAGCAATCAGATATCAAAGATAATGCGAAAATACTTACATTGAAAATCATCTCAAATAAAATATCCCAATAAGCATAAAACTTTCTAACGAACCTAATACCAGAGGGATTATTATGTATTTCGATTCGAAAGAAAACATTTTCGAAACACAATTGGGGAACTCACAAGGTATATGTCATAGTAGAGTTGCCAATTTAGCGCTTTTTGATGTAGTAAAAGTCGCATTTTTGCTCTGTAGCGGTTTTTTTAAGTAGGTCGACAGCGCTATTTGGTTATGAATAGTTCACAACACTGTGTCATAGGCTAAAAAACTAAACGAATATGACTGTTGTGAACAACCCTTCATATTTTAGTGTGCTGTTTGAAACATAAACAAGATGATACAAAACAAATGAGAACCAATATTACAAAAATAAAATAATATTTGGTACGATAATGCAAAATTATGTGAAAATAATTCAACGGCTTCTATCCGTATCCGAAAACTATTAGCGAATTTTTGTTATTTTTGCAACATGTAAAACCAGATTTTTTCGAGATTTATCCTTTTAAAATTTTAAGACTTTAAAACTTATTTGCAAATTTTAGTAAGTTTTGCGATACAGGATATTTAATTAGTATCACTCTTTGTTATCTTTTTGGTGTTAACAGGCTTTTGAAAATTTCCGTAACTTTCGCGAATTTTTCCGAGTTTTTGGCATTCCTTACAATTTTAGCTTGTTTTAAGCAATTTTAACGCTTGTTTGCAATTTTGCAATTTATCGCTAATATTCGCTCTTTTCGCGATAAAAGTGATTTTTTTAACCAGGGGCCGAATTACCGCATACGTGATCGAGTAAAATTCTTCGAAAATTTTCTTTTTGGGATTACGGCATACGATAATCGAGTAGCTGCTGTTTAAATTCTACTCGTTAGCACTAGAGCGATCGAATACAATAATTTTTTTGTTTTGCAAAAAACTATGGAACATTACCTATAAACCTTATTACAGTTGACCAATCGACTTGGTTGTTGTACTTGCTGCTAGAAACACAAAATTTTTCTTTAATGTATTACAAATTTTTAGTCGATTCAACAACCGGTATAATATAAACTTGGTACACTTTTTAAACATTTCCATACGTTAGCTATCGAATGCGGTAATCCATCCATTCGATACGTGACGAAATTTTATTCGATACGAAAGCCTACTCGATAACGAATGCGGTAATTCGGTCCCAGTTCTGGGTTTTTTTACAGTTTTACTAATTTTTAATCCATGTCAAACTTTGCTATATTTTGGATGTTAGCAACTTTTCGTCATTTTGAGATTTTTTTTTGCAAATTTTCGGCATTCCTTAGATCTTTAACAATTTTTGAATACTATTAGGGCTTGTTAGGAATTTTGCAACTTTCCGCGAATTTTCTCTATTTTCGCAATAAAAGTTATTGTTTTCCTCTTCTTTGGTTTTTGAAAGTTTTAAAGATTTTTCATAAATATTGATTATATTTTGTTGTTTTTTATTCTTAAATTCTACTGAGTTTGTTCGTGTAGCATTTCTGGGGTTTTGGAAATTTTAAACATATTCGCATTTTTGCAAATTTTCGCAATTTATATGCTGTAAGCTAATTTCCGAGTCATTTGCTGTTTTTGCAGTCTGTATAATCAGCTTTGGGCGATTTTTTTTCTATTTTATTAATCTCTTGGGAATTTACATCATTTTTGCGATATATAACCTTTTTAGTAGAAATTTGCTAAACAAAATCGACATATATTTAAAAATAACTGGACATTTTGTCGAAAAAGCAAAATGCAAAATAACTATTTATGACATACCTAGTTTATACGCAGAGCTTATTTGCAAATAAAAACGTAGAATGCTGCCAAGTCCTTTTTTATTGTAACTTATTAAATCACTGATTATTCATCTATTTCTGAATATATTTATCTATTAATTATTTTTTATTAACAAACATATGTAAAGGAGGCAACCCAAACTTCTTATTTACAAATAGCGCGTTAATCAGTAATTGTTTTCGTGAGTTATTAATGTACAATAAAAATACATACTTGGTAGCACTATGTTTTTATTTGCAAATAACTCGTGCGTATAAACGTACTAACAGTAACTTAAACATAGTATGAAGAATTGTATTAATATAGTACACCTTTTGTATGAAAGAAAATAAAAATAATTTTAAACTATGTAGTTTAAAATTTTAAGACATTGTGAGAATATGACATATAAGGTATAAAAATACGAATGATTTTCTTTTCAAATCGAAATACAGTATTTATCGGTTATATGCATTTCCAAATTTGCACGATTTATAAACGGGAAATGCTTATATAAAAAATATTTGGGTGCATTTTATATAACAAACGCATAAAAACAAGTGCTTAAAAGCGGTAAATGCTTATAACTGGCGTGCATATAAGCGATAAATACGTACATAATAACCTTAGCTCCAGTTTCTGACTTAATAATTAAATGGTTCTTAAACTTAATTTCTATTTAAATAGAAAACTCATTTTTATAGATCACATTTAAATATAACTTATAACACCAATCTTGTACACTTAAATTCGATTTAAGTTTTATAAATTACCATATGATTTTGACCGCTTGTTGTTCTTGTGCAAACAAACAAATTGTGGCCGCTGAAAATTAAACTTTGGTTGGCGTAAAATTTGGGCTTTCTTTGGGTATATTTGTCTTTTTGTGATTTTGTAAGCTGTTTTTATTCTTTTAAAACATTGCAGAAACTCTTGATTATTCTTATTTTTTGCATGAAGAAAAATATATATTTGTTGGATTTTGCTTTGTTTATATTGAACAGCTGCTTTTTTAGGAAATTTATGGGAAATTTATAATAGTTTTTGTCACAATTAAATAAGAACAACTAAATACGACTGAAAAACAGAAGTTGTGTTTA